>DWQK01001110.1:0-16847 GCA_018231225.1 Noctuana stator
AGTGTGAAGCGTTGTTTATTGATTTTTATTTAATATAAGTTGTGTATATGACTTCACCGGTTATGGGGAGAGACCCGTGCCCAGCAGTGGGACTAAAAAGGTTGCAGGCAGGATACAGAATAAGTACCTCAAGCAAACGTAAGATTACGAATTTAGATACACCGGCATAATAAAGTGATATTATATACTAAACTTAGTTTCAAAATCGTCCCCTGAAAAGTTACTGTAATCGGTAATATCGTTAAACACTATCATAACATATTATTACATTTTTCTTTTATAACCGTTCGGAACAATTTTATTTTTCAGGGAAACAAAATACGCAAAGTCACAGGATGAAATTAAATTTGCGTCCAACCTCCCACTTGGGATGATTCGGTATAAAAATGGTCAAATTACGGAACCATAACCTTGTTAGAGTTTACTTTGGTACATTACCTGGACTTGAACTCGAAATTATTATCTGTATTGAATTTGACAACTCGTTAAAATTATCACTCTTTTAATGTAAAATAATATTATTAATAAAATATGTTAACAATAAAAAAAAATATATTATAGATAAAATAATTATAACTCGCGTTACTAATATAATAATATATAACCGACTTCTAAAAGGTCGCGCACATACTTAATGCAAATTTGCAAATTTAAGACTTATATGGATTTCTCATGACACCATTTTTAGAGTTAGAACAAATTGAAATGGCACCAAACGGGAAGCGCTAGTTGTAACATTTAATTGCTTAAAACTTAATAGACCGAAACTTAAATAAAACTTTTTACTATAACGTAATTTATATCCGGAAAATCCGAGGCATTTCCTCAGTTTTGCTGAAGTTTGCAATCCTCTCGGATTCAGAAATTACTTGCCTCATATGAATTGTGGTTGAAAGATTAAACGGATAAATTAATAACCATAAGCTCACTAGTTTTATTGGAACACTTGATTATTCACTTACTCGATGAATCTCTTGAGAATACTTTAGCACTTACTCGTATATAGTAGCCTGTACCGCTTGCAAAAAAATAAAATAATATTATGGAATTTTCCGGTAAATACTGTTTTAATTTGACGCAACTTATTTTCGACAGATTATCTGTATTTATAAACCTTATTTAGATATAAGTAATGAAAACAAAATAATTATTTAATGTCATATAAAGAGTATGCACGTCATAATTATGTTATTGCAATACTATGCATTGCCAATATCGAATTGTATCGATTTATGTAAGATGACATAAATAAACTATTTTAACTGAGAGTTTTTTATGGAATCTTTGCCAAAAACTTTTTTATATTCTAAGCAAACAGGTAAACAAGAAATCTGTTGTTGAAGAAAATTTATTAGTATGTAAACTTTATTTGGTATTGCATCTTAATATGCATACCGTACCAATCTACTGTAAGTATCTTCAAAGGAATTTAAACCAGAGCTTTGAAGCTTTATTAAATCTCGTTATTCATATTTACATTTTTATAATAACAATGTTTAAAATATTTAAGAGAATTTGAAAATGTGAAACTGTACCCCTACAGTAGACAAGACTGAATTTATGTCCACATTTTTTCTTTTCTTTCTTTTTCTTTTATATTTCTTTTATTAATGAATTTTAATTTGATTAAATTCAAATTTCTTTCAAAGCATTATTATAACGATTTCTTTCAATGTGATTAGTTTTTTTCCTCTTTTACTAAAAGGAAACCCGCGCTATGAGAACGTCTAAAGCCTTAAGACAATATATACTCTAGACAACAAACGAGTACACAAAACGCTTAAGCGCACCTAAAATACGAAGTCGGAATTGCTCTCAGGAAGTTTGTTCTCAAGGCGTGTGTGTATGGGAATGAGTTGCGCCGCGCTGACAATTATCTACGCTGACACGAGAGCCGCGCAAATTGTTTATACTCCTCTTTACACACCTTTGGAATGAGTATTAATACCGCGTGTGCTGAAAGTGCTGATGAACTCTTACGTCTCACGTTTAGGGAATGGTTTTGGGAGGTTACCTATTGTTTTGAAACTGTATCAATTTCTTTTAGAGGTCCGAAGTCTTAAGGATTTTTTTTTATCGTTTACGAGTAGCAATCAAGAATGCACGCCACTTGATATTGAGTAGACACTGAAACCCATGCACATCCACGTCCAACCTCAAATAGGATAGAAGTTCTGACATCATGCGTGGAAACTATGCCTCTCACGAGGGTTGAGATGGTCGCCTCAAATATAGTGTGTCCGGCAACAACCCTCCCCAACCGAAACACAAGTACACTTGCAACAAGACTTGCTCCAGCGGTGGTACCTCCCCGGACGGACTTTGTAATCCCTACCATCTACAAAAGGACATAAGAAACGTAAGGAATATTTAATAGACAATAGAGCGTCTGACAAAAACACTTTAGAATTAACATAACAATATCTTTGGTCTCTCGATTTTCCAATGCAATTGTACCCCTCCCTACAATTGGAATGGCACGAAGAAACTAGTTGAATCTCCAATGTGCCAACATATCACCTATTTAACTGCGTCGGTTTTCTGCCTAAACTCAATCTACGTGTGGTGTAGTCCATATGAGGCCCTGGACATTGGTAAGCTGAAAGTCAAAGTCCAAATGCTAGCCCATATGTTAACTGAAGTATCGTTCTTTTGTTATCAAGTCATAGATCACATTTACAATGGAAACAGTGTGTGTAACAGATAATGAAATAAAATAATTTGCTGGAAACAAAACAAATTATTATTATTGTTTTGAAACCGTTAAAAAAGAACTTTGGGGTGCCTTAGTGTGATAGAAAGTTATAAGACGATTTTTCATCCCCGAATGGGTGTTATAAGTTTAACCGGTGCATGTGTGTGTCTGTCTGTGGCATTTTAGCTCCCCCAGTGGCGTCGCGTGGGAGGTCACTTTTTAGGGCAACATTTCACATTTCACAATAAATAATAATAATAAAAAGGTCACAATAAAAGATTTTTTGATTTTAAGGGCGGCAAAATTGACGGTTCGCCCCGGGCGGCCGCGCTACGCTACTCAGCTCCTCAACGAACAAACCGATTTTACTGATATCTTGAGGTCTCTTTTACTCATGTATCCATAGCGTTCTGGAACAGCCCTAACGATATCCAGGTGAGTTGTTCGTGCAGTTGTTTATTTATCCACGCTTCAGTCCCGAGTTCGCAACTTCAATTGAAATCGAGCACCTGTGTTTCTCCGGGGATATTGACAATGGCGTCGAGTCAACGAGCTTAAACGAATTGGATAAAAAATTTAAACTGTTTCGTGAATATTTTATGTACGTAATCTGTCGCAGTTTATATGGCGAGGCTTAAAAAGCTGTTTTCATCCATAAACCAAGCTCCAGGAGTTTTTCTAAGTAAGTAAAAAAATTATCTTTATGTACTTGAGGACACAGTTATTTTGAAATCAAAAATATACCTACACTTCCATTTTATTTATTACATATTATAATATAAATATTAATATTAATGTATATAATTAGTACAATGTATAGATAAACAAATCGTTCACAAATGTATTTATTTATTTGCCGTTAAGGTATCATATTTTTATATTTCTTTCTCAGCCTACTAACAACCGTACAATTTCATAAAATCGCAGAAACGTCTACATAATTAGGAAGCTAGTCTGCATGCATTATTACTTCAAACCCCCGGTAGTTTTCCGGCCATTTGTCACAGACTTTCTTATTTCCCTCGTTAGAGATTTTTCTTCCTATATTTTCCGATTTAGCTGCCTCCGCTGAATGTAAATGTGGGGAGGCTACTGCCAAGCAAATAGGCTCGGTTGTAAACAAAGTTATTTATAGATTATAGGCAACGTTACTTTATTATTAAGTGTGTTATTGGATGTTATAAGGTGAGTTACCGAGATTATCTACTTACCAACATTAGAAGTAAATATACGAGAGATAAGTTGACGTTTTGTCGAATGAATTAATGTGAAATCCGTTAATTACAAAAATAAAATAAAATAAAAACATTTTTATTCATCATAAGGTTTTTGTATACACGCGATGAACGTCAAAAAACATCATTTTTTGGCGCCCGTTTGGCTAAGGTAAGCCGGGAGAAAAATGCCCGCGGAAAAAAACTCTCGGGATTATATAGTTCGAGATTGCGCACTTAACACCCTGGATTAACGTAGAAAATAGTTTTTAACTTGTCCGCGCAGACGACGCCAACAGAAGCACTAGTTTTTAAACAGAAACCAACTGACATAGCAGAGCATGTGTTAGTTCCTTCAGTCACCTACGAGTGATCTGATTACCTAACAACCCGTATCTATACCTTGCCAGTACAATGTTTGCTAACTTGCCAACTTGTTACTATAGCTTATAGCTGTATTCAAGTTGGGTATCGCAGGTGAAACTTGTAATTGATTATTGATCGTTTAAGCACCTCTCTTTGTTTACGTCAGAGACTGGTATTGAAAATACTGATTTTTTATTAGAACGATTTGAGTGAAGAATGGTATACTCATTCTACATACTACAGGAAATTTTTTAACGTAAAGGTGCAACTGTAAAAGGTACCAGAGAAACTGATTGAATCTGGACCAGAATATGCGAGTAACCAAAGCATCTTATAATACTTTTGTTTTCTTTTTTTTTAAATAATTCACCGCTACAGTTTGTTCTTATTATAAGCTCGCAACCCACTTTATAGCCCACGTTCAGCAGTAGCTGAACGCGGGTTCCCCACAACTGGGGAGGGCCTTATGCATTATCCACCAAACTGCTCCAAGGCGTTAATTACAATGAAATGATTAAATAATCCGTACATCCATAATAGTCCACGAGCGGCCGTATTCATAAACATACTTATTACAATAACCATAAAAAGTTACTACGAAATAATGAACCCCCACGAACGAAGTATGTGTAAATGTGTAATATTTCGAACATACACTAAGTAGATACGAGTATGTACACTTAACTCACCTACGAGTACATTGTATAAACGAAATCACAAAAAAACCTTAAATGAGCGGTATTCACACACAATTTTACTGTATATTATGATAACTAAGTAAGTATCTTATTAAGCACCTACGTGCTTTCCTTCGACCACCTCTATTTATATCGGCAATAACTACTTTAAGATAATTGAGAGGTGCCCTCGCATTCCATTAAGGGATGTGTCAAGACCTCTGTTAGATAAACTCCTACTATCCTATATGGAGAAAAAATTGCTGTTTGTTTGTTTGTTTCTTCTCAAAAAATAGCATCATACCAAATGAATCAACTAATGCCCAATTAGTAATGGGTCACTGCGACCCAAAGACATAATGGTAACTCCGAATATTTAAACCGCTAGGAAATTATATACATTCACATTTGAGGAAGGCTTAAATATTTAAATGAATAATTTTCGTTTGTTACTTATTAGTTAAACTTTACTAAACGTAGATTAAAGATCAAAGATCAATTGTAGGTACTTGTCAGTAAGTATACGATATAGACTATGTATGAATTAAAATTATTATTATAATGATTAATACACCACGCTGCTCTTTCTAAATTGGCTTTCAAACGTATGCTTCGGTTATTTCCGGTAAATCTGCTGGTGGTGTAAAAACTCAAGACTCAACAACAATGACGGTAAAAAAATAAAATAAATTCCAGTAAAAAAAAATTACGGTAAAAAAAAGATAAGCCATGCAGAGTCATAGGGCTTACATAGAGTCTAACCCTGCATGTTACTCGAGCCAATAACCTTCAGAATAGGTAAGGTCGTGTCAGCCTTTCCCGCCAATTTTATCTTAATCGAGATCGGGATTAAAATCGATACGGGCACAGATAAAACTAATGACATATCGATTTCTTCTAGGAAAACGAGAATCCTATTTCTTATACAGCTTTTATGTTGGACATAGCTTCGTACGCAATTAATAAATTAAAAAATGAATTGTACCAATAATATCACAAGTATATAAGTGCTGTTGGGATGGTAGTTTTTATAAACAAGATACAAAAAATCTTGTCTATAAATATTCAATGTTTCTCCGCCGTATCTCTTATCTGTGTGTGCCTCTCTGTCTGCACGTAATAAATTATTAAAATTGTAGATTAAAGTGTAATATTCCCTTAAAAACGTTAACTTTACATTTACCTACGAATTCAATGAATTTGATAAAGAAAAATCGAATATCAGTAATACATTGAGTAAAACAAAAACATCTGTTTGAAAATTCCATTGAATATAAATTTTCTCTTGTAATCTTTCTTTGTTTCAAACGAAATCCAACAACATTAACAGCGCAGAAACATTGCGATGAAAAAAAAATTAAAATCTTTCACTTTTAACGACTAATTTTCATTCGGGCACCCTCCCCTTGTTCTGTGGTGGAAAGGATCAAATAAATTGAATTTTTTAAACGATTCGCCGAAATCCGATTTGTTTGTTTCCAGGGAGTTTTTGTAAAATTCATTTGTCTGTTGGGCCGCTATCGCGATCATTCGGTATGTTCGAAAGTTAATGCTTATATTGTAAAGCATTTATACAGTTACACTTATTTTTTATGGTTAGTCAGTAGCAAACGTAAAAGCAATGCGTTCACATATTATGATAGAAATTCATCGAAGTGTATGCGTTACTACTACTACTACGCATAAGAACTGAGCTCGTGGCCCAGCTGATAGTAAGTTTAGGTTTAGTAGGTGGTAATCCGCACTGGAGCAGCGTGGTGGAGTATGATCCAGGCTTTTCCCGGTGGTTGGCAGGGACACGTGCCCAGCAATGGGACATAAAAAAGGGTTGAAGGCGGGCAGGTGGTAGAACTTCTATGGTTCGACCGGGGAAGTACCACCACTGCACCCATGTGTGCCGTGAATCAAATGAAGCAATTCAGTTGTGTTTCGGTGGAAAGGTGCAGTTGCCGGCCACACTTACATGAGGCGACCATCAGCTTCCGGGGTAGCAGCGCAACTGCATGCGACCTCAGGCAGGACACAAACCTGCTTGAGGTTGAATGTAGACGTCCATGGGCAGCAGCGACCATTTAACACCAGGTGGCCTGCATGCTCGTCTGCTACTTCATATCATAAAAAAGTGGTTACCGCTTCCAATAAACATATGCAACACCAGAGCATTTGTGCCTTTTTTGAAGAACCCATAACGTTGGGAATGATCCACCCATATTTATCTTTTGGAACAAAACCAATATCAAGGTCGTAAGAGTTCCATAGGTAGTTTACTTAAATTGGCGTCATCAACTTTTGCGATAAGATAGCAATCAATTATTACATTAATACTTCAGTTGTAGGTCATGATAATACAGCATGGACCTTGGAATATTTCCCACCGTTATCATTGCATTGATATACAATACACGGTAGCTCCAATGTCGTTGTAAATAGATTTATTTTCATTCTTATGGCCATCTTGGAGAGTTAATGTAATAAGAATACGACAAACGGGCGTAACCATACACCTGGTTGATTTGTTATTTTCGACTCCATTTCTTTGGTAATGTGAATGGCAGTTTCCTTGATATTCAAGCTGGAGTTATTATTACCTTATTGCAAAGCCTCTATATTAAAGTCCAACGTAGATATCTCAGATGGAATTTTTTTCCAAAACTGTGACTTTGTCGATGTAATAAAATTATATACAAGTAAAAACGAAAACTAAACTCAAAGCTAAAATGAAGAAATGGTTTTTGTAGTTACAGATTTAAATAAATTATTTTGAAGTCTGTACCATTTTTTGTCTTTATAACGTATGCATAGGCTATAGATCATAAAATTATTATGAGCTCCCCTCAGTCGTCAGGTTAAAATTAAGTCAGGTCATTCTCGCAACAACATTTTAAGTATTATTCCTCTTACCACTTTCGCTTGAAGTCAAGCAATACCCTTAATGTATTAAAAATATTTCAGAACGAAACAAACACAAAATTTATTCCAACTGTCGAAAACATAAAGGCGAGACAGATTAACGGTAAATAAGTTAGAGGTTCTGAAAACAGTTATATTAAATGTTACATTTGTTATAAAGCCCAAACAAATAGGTGTTGGTTAATTCCGCCGAATTGCTGGGCTCTTCTACAAGGTCTATATAGGTCGACATGAAAGTTAAATGATGTTAGATATATTTAAGAATTATCTTTAGACTTTTTAAGGACTTAAATTAAGAAATTACCATAGACCAATAACCATAGACCAGACTGAGGAAAACACATCAAAAAGTGGCAGTCAAAAAATTAATTTAAACTTAAATTAATAAACTTTTTACTCAGAAATCCAATCTCGTGTTTCATTTAAGCCACGATTACAAGTATTTAATTGTCGCATATGAACGTGAAAGCATGATGAATGTGTTCTGAATTGATATTTAATTGCCGTTTGGCGAGCGACAGTGGCGCCGCGGCAGTGTTGCGGTGTTTGATGACATTATTTATGACGTAGTTATCCGTAAGCAAATATAATTTATTTGAATACATACGTAAAGGCCCACGCATAGAAGTTCGCACATTGTTTCTGTACGAATGTTGTTCTCGTTGGTTCTAATTGTTCTCCTTATATCAGTAAGTATTGAAATCTAAATTCAACGTTTCTGTAGCTCCCCGCAAGGCACGGGTTTCTCGTCACTCCCCACGATAGGGGAATGTCTAGAATCTAGACTTATACTAGACTCTGGATCATACCCAACCACTCTGCTCCAATATTAATAGGTGCAGATACCGGTTTGGGTTTAAACTGTCATCTATCGATAACATCCGGCACCAACTGCTTGACGTGCCTTCGGAATCCGTCACTCATCAAAGTACCGACCACGTTCCAGGTACCTTGCGTTCAACATTACCAACGGGACTATGCGCGATGCAATGTCATAGAGTAAATACTAAAATGTAATAAAACCTTGAAGTGGTAAATTTTATAATGCATGGACATAAAACATACGATGAAGATAGTAGGTGTTCTCATAGTAGCATATATGTTTTCTCAAATAACCTTAGTCAGAGCAAACCCCCTACAAGTTTCTGAGTAGCCTCCCTACATCATTTACGAGCCACAACATCTAAGGCCTTTGCTGACTTCAAGACATTGTCGTTGATTGATTGGTTGGTAAATTACTTTGAAATTGGTTTTAAATCGAAACTCAAAACTGTTTTCACACTTAAACTGCTTTAGTTTTAGGTATGTACCTACTGGTTTGTTTTAAGCAAAGTTTTAGAACTCTAAGGAATATTTAACAATAGACGATCAGCATCATAATTATTACCGACTCATTACTATCCCATTGCTTAACAATTGCGTGTTTAGTCTGAATTTTTTAAAAATAACGCTTCACATTCGCAGCCCCACACTAGGATTCCATGTGTCGCGGGTGCCATTGACACATACAAAGATAATTACACAAACATCAATTCAAATTTCTGCCCCGCCAGGAATCGAACCCAGGACTCTTCGAATGGCGGACGGGCGTAGTAACCACTACACCACGCGGGTCGTCTTATTACAACCCTTTGTAGGCATATTCTACCACGTTTACCAAGTATTGATCATAAGGATTCATATGCTTATCGAAAACAATATCGTGAATTCTCAAGCATGGTGGTTTTTTTAAGGTTGAGTGATCTGCAAGCGTCTTGATAATGTTTACAATTTCATAAAGAAATTACGGATTCTAAAGTACTTCTGTCTCCTAACCTGTACTTGCCCTTAGCTCCCATTTTATGATAGACGCTAATTGCATCAGGCACTCTGTATCCGGGTATTGTGTACCAGTTAACAAAGTAAATTCTTCTACTAAGCACTCACTCAGCCTGCTTTCTCTTGTATAAATGCTTGAACTGAGCAAGATTGTTAACCTCAAGAGTCAACAGTTAAGTACTCAAATAAATGTACCTATATAATTATGTTGAATATTCCTTTAAGGCTTGAAGCTTTTCATCTTTTGTCTATACCTACACTCTATACGTTAGAAAATTCAAATATCTAATATTTGTGAAGTTTTAAGTACAACTTTATACGCATTTAGTCGACGCTAAAATTAAGCATTCTGCACAAAACCTATGATAGAATTATGGATAATTTACATAATATATTTATTTGTAAGTTAGTAGAAAATAGAATATAGTGATGTCGTAGTGAATAGTTTAATCATTGATTTGAGGGAGGCCTTTGGAACTGTGTACCGAAATGACGCAACACCATCTAATTTGGACTCCTCTGATTCGTCTTGACAAGGACTCTGGCAGGGTGCTAGATGAACGGGAGCTGAAAGGTCAGCCATCAGCTACAAGAATTCTTTAGAGGCCTATTTCATATTATTTTATTTATGTTGCTAATGCAGTAAGTTTATAAGAAGAAAGCAAAGAAATAATAAATGAAACAAAAAAATACAGTAAGAGAAAAATAATCATTAAAATTTAAATGAAATTTAAATCAAACATTATTAAAGAATAGATGCACTACGCTAATAAACTTATCTGATTCATACAAAACACAGAATACGAAATAACTATAAAATGGAGGCTACCAATAGAACCACAAAGATTTCAAATCAACCCTAAAGCGTGTACGACCGAAGTTTCCAAAGACTTTACTCATGTTCAGTTCGAAATCGAACCCGCAAACATTAAAGATACGAATGCGGCACTAACATGCAAATAATTCCGAATCGCTTAGGGGATTACAGTACAATCGTAGAAACTAAAAACTGAAGTTAGGTCGATACACAACTTAATCGTCAAAGGAAAATGTACTTCATCTGTTGCTATATAAAGTCTTCTTTGAAACGGCAATAGTTTTGAAAGTTTGCTTTGTACCAGTTAACCCAAAACAAAGTAACAGTGATCGTGCGAAGTATTCGATATGCAAATAGTGGAATTAAAGCGAATCGAGTGTTTGCGAACGGTCATTACACCGATCTGTTGATTACCATTATCTTGGGAATGGAGGTTCGATGCATTGCGGTCATGCATGAAAATCACCGGTAATTAGTTGTGAGAAAGGATGACCAAATTTTTGTGGCTCGCAGAGATTGTTAAACTACATACTAACACTCGTAGCCCCACACTAGGCCGTGAACATGCACACAAATACAATCACACAACACACCTACGGTTGTGCGCTACGGCGCAGAAATCTTAATGCATCATTTACACTTGGGACCTCGTGTGAAATCGAACCCAAGCGCTCTTTATAGTGGAAAATATATTATTATAGTAACCACTACACCATACGGGTCGGCAGGTTATGTTATACCAAATATGTAAACGATTCTGTCATAATGAAAACCAAACAGATTTAAGTTGAAACTTTAAGAAGTACCGAGAATTGTTTCACCGGCTTCTTTATTTCAATCATCCATAGCTAAAAGGACCAAAGGCCAATAATTTATTTGACCTTACAATTAACAAAAATAATATTCGTTTAATTTCATTATGGTCCTTCCCAATAGCCATAATAAAAATCCAACATCGAAACATAAGTATCAACGCCACGACTTCCGCCTTTGATATAACCTTACGACTACTCAGCAAATCGAGGGAATGACACTCATTAGCCTAATTCCTACTCGGCTCGCTCACATGCTGGCAAAAAAGTGTACGGTACAAATGTTTCTTTTCTTCCTGCCAAAAAGGCTAGCCGAGACTGAAGAAACATGAAGAAACTTGGTTATGTTTTCCTTCGAAACTAAAATATACTCGTGTATACAAGTAACAGACACATTCTTACATTAGCTTCCTTTTAAGTATAGGCCGTTGTTTTTAATTAATTCAATATGCCACTCTCCTTATCTTACCTAGCCTACCATTCGAAATATACTTGGATGGCATGTATTATACATAGTACATCGAAAGAACAAGAAAAAATAACACACACCATTTTTTTAACGTCTTTATAACAATAATGTTCGGTTTACATAATTCGAGTCCAGTGATCGAATCCAGCGCTGGATTGCTTACTGTAAAAATGTAAACCGGCACTGGAATGAACTGAATCCAGTAAGCATTCCACTCCAGTAACTGGATTCATGGTCTGCTTTTGAATTTAGTACGATCAATCCAGTGCAACTGGAATAATGTAGACGGCCAATCCAGTGTCACCATATAGTTATATAATTAAATTACTGGAATAATGTAGACGATAACGAAACCAGTTCAGCACTGGACTGGATCGCTAGACTGGAATAATGTAAACCGGCCATAATGGTTATCAAACTTGGACTCTTACTAATGACAAAGTTAAATAATGAACGCGGCTCTATATTAGTCGTCGTCATAGCGCTATTACCTACTTTGAAGGAAAATTTTGCTTAAAATTCGACAGCGAACGTTCACAAAAAGCACATTTTACACATAGTTCTTACGGCAGCCGAAGACACTGAAGAGAAAAAGCTGATTGAATTCCAAATTGCAGTCTTCACTCTTTTTTACAAAGGACGACGTTTCTCTATAGAGAAAATATTTTGTCGAAAGCTAGAACATAGCTAAGCCAAGAAATACATTGAAAAAAGTTTAACTTATTCTAAACTGCATTATTGATAATAGTTTTAAAAAATAACAGATATGGAATCAGAGGCGTTTAATGATATGATTATCGATGAATTTATGCCTACGAGAACATAATATTATTGATAAAATAATTTACTTTAATTATGTAATTGTTGTAATTCAATTGCAAACCTTTTAAAACAGATAGGTCGACAAGCCTTTTCAAGCCGTGAGCCACAAAAGTAGCCTAATTGAAAAGTAATGAAATTAAGTCATCAAAATGATTGAAAAATTTTTTAGCCCTTCCAACTTCAAAAGGTCATTGCCTTGTTAGTTAAAGTCGAAATTATAATGTCGCAGCGAAATATAACTCGTATCGTAGGTGCTAAATCGAATGCCCGTAACAAGCAAAGTACGTTAGCACCGGGTAATTTGCATTTCTACTAAGATCATTTTGAATTGCGGCGAATCGAAGTCTCTTTGGAAATGTTCCAGCCCTTATTATTACCATTTGATGCTAATATGGTCGAGGCACGTCCGCACCTTATAATGGTAGTTATGTTAATTCTCTCAATAGTGTCCAAATTCGCTTTTATTAGTTTAAATTTACTCCAATTTAATATTCCAAACTGTAGAAAAATTGTCAAAAGTTTTAAAGTAGCCGATTCGAAGAATTATCTTGTTGGAAAAGTCGAGAGTAAATTAGTACGAAGAATAATGACAGTTTTGTTCACTCGACTGAATACTAAATATAAGAACTAATAAAAAGGCCACATCGTTTAAAGAACTGGGGTCCTCAAAGGGTACACAGTGCACAGGTCACCCTTCGACCGCATGGATTGATGTACTGAAGAAAATAGCACGAAATCGCTCACTTCAATTTAAACAGTCAATCAAGCAACAAAAGTCGGTATGACTCGAACATCATATGATAATCTTAATGGTTTACGGCAGAAGTTTTTGCGGACTCATTATCTAATTCCCTGGGCTGGGCCTTTTGCAATGCTTATTCCCACATATCTATTTAATGCATCTAACTCTATTTTTCCTGGTTCGAAATGTTTCCCTACTTAACACGATGATATTAGAAAGTTTCCAAATTTTATTTATAGAATATACTGACAACCGAAGTAAATTTATACTAAAAAGGGAATAATAAAATTAGTAACGATACAATTGTATTGAGTTATCTGACATCCGCCCCGATATCTACTACATAGCTTCCTCCGGGACTGGTGTGCGTTATGCCGGCAACAGTATGCAATAACAACAATTTGCAGTATGTCAATTTATTTTGTGCGTTTTTCTTGTATATTTTATACGAGTAAATGAAATAGTGTTTAATAGCTACTGCAACCTTTAAATATATAATCACCTTCTATATTATTGACAATTTACAATTGGACAAAAGTTTATTGAATTTCAATTAAAAATACTTGGTTACACTAATATTTCTGTTCTTAACTTCATATATTTTAAGAGAAAATCGTAGTTCACTGGAGTAATTTCACAATTCATAATAATTCATAGAAAAAATTCATTTTTATAGTATCATTTTGAGAACAAAGTAAAAAAAAAATTAACTAAATGCGATAAAACGCATTCTCAATCCGTAGTATTTTCATTTTCCTCGTCATTTCTTATGCATCTGTATCATACGTAGTGATGCCTGATAAATAGAGAATATTTCTGTTAAATTGTATTTTACTAAAAGAAGATTCAAAAAAACTAACTTAATAAAATCACTTAAAAAAAATCAATTAAAAAGAACAATTTAAAATATCAGCACATACTGCTGCATTAACGCGCACTGTACTGTCATATCTGGCGAGTTTCTGAACTAGAGCGCAGTGCAACTCCCAGTAACATTCAGTTTGCATACAATATACCATTTAACCCCCATGTTCTAGTTATAGTTTAACAAACGTTTACAATGAATAGGTTTTTGCTGTGCGTTACTTGGACTCTGGGTAATTTGCTGATCGCAGAAGCCAATTTTACATTCACATATGACAGTAAGTGATGTAATTTTATATGTTTTTCTTATTAATTTGTATTTAATATACATTAAATATTCGTATACCTAAAAAGATGAAATATTAAGGCGACTTTCAAATGTATCGACTTTGTATAGGTACCCACATTTGTGCAAATAAACGCAATTAATACTTTATTGATAGTATATCGTTGAAAGTTAACGCTTAATTTAACAGTCAAACCGATGATTCTAAATTAATTCATTCCATCTGATCAGCCATCTGAATAATTAAAGCAGTTTCAAAGATCGTTGGCCGCATTTCAAATTTCGAAGAGATTCGATACGGACTCGAAACTTTTGATCAAGTTATCCAAGATTTAAGTTTAAAAGTTGAGGCCAGAATCCGATACAATAGTTTGCTAATGAAGACTTGTTACTAAATAAAGTTTACATGCGACGTACTTAATACTAACTTCAATCCAAAGTACGTGTATATTATAGAAATTTGAATGAAAACATTACATTACGATGAAGGGAACCCTAAAAGAAATCGAGAGAAATAAGAAATGTTCTTATTATGAAAATACATAGGTACATTTTATCCGAAAATATAAATCATGAATCTTTATCGTATTTAATATGTGTTATGGACATATGAAGAAGTCCCATATTTTGAAAATTAAATGGAATGGAATTACCGTATTGTTAATTAATTATTATCAATACTACGACAGTACCAATGCTGCAAAGGCATCTTCGAGATCATTGCTTATAAAAACTGTCTTATTGAAAATAATGGGTGGGGTTAATAATTCGTAAATAAATAAATACTTATATGTCTTACAAACACTAGTAACATAGTACTTAAATACCATTAACTATCCTATTATCACTGACAAAATATGCACAAAAGTATAAAGTTTTGATTATTAGGTGTTATTACAGTATCTATAGTTAATTCCAGAAAAACCTTTTGAAATCTTACAACAATCAAACTCTTTCAGTGGCAAATCGCTGCAAGGAACATCTTTGCCAACAAGGCTACAACTATGACACTTTCTACCAAGTGGACGCTGAAGACCGCCGAAAGATTAACAAGGACCCTGATGTGATGTTTCAAATGCATTTAGCAATTCTTGCTGGAAGTAACGGTCATATTCTTCTATCGCCTGTTCCTCATCCAGCTACCACCGATCCAGTGTATGAGATTGGTGAGATATTTAAGACCATAAAACAAGTCACTTAGTGTTTTAATACTAAAGAGAATTGTGCTATTAGTTACTGTTGCTTTCAGTAATCGGTGGAGGCGGAAACAAGTTCACTGAATTGCGTAGAAGCCTGCGACGGAATGCGCGAGCTTCAACTAAAACACCCGGTATTCTTTCTACAATCGAGTTCAGAGCCTTCTACATCAAGATTACTGACGGTACGATAACGCCTGACACTTATAATCTCACACTAGCATTCACTATCTCGTAGGTGCCATGAATACACACAAAATCACAAATACTCAGACAAGAAACATAAGTTTGAGAATAATAAATAAATAATTTTATTACAGACGGTCTCATCGAGTTTGGACGTGAGGGTGAAGTATTGCCGATAATAAGTTATTCAGATGTCAACCCTCTCACTATAAGATACTTTAGTTTTGCAGCGTGGAATGGCGTAGAGGCCAAGTTCCTTTATGATTGTCCACGACCTGGTGACAAGGAGAGCGATCGTAAGATACATATTTATAAATGCCGCCAAGAATTGGGTCCAAATTATCTGTTTTAAATCAATAATTAAGTATTTTGGGTAAGTTAGTAGGTACCCAATACTAAACTATATAGGTACAGTGACCAAGAACATATGGTCATCATCGACTTTATTTCTGACACCTTAGAAAGAAAAGATAGTGTTGAAGCTTTTGTTATTATTACAATTTACCTTGTTAAGTAAGACAAGTATTTATTTAAATCTTCTGATTTGATAATAAAAACATACTAGTTTTAAAATCGTCGATAAATTTACTTTAGGTGTATATGCTGTTGCATTAAATGACATTATTTTAGCGACTCCAAATTCGAAAGCAATCGAGCCGCAGCTAACAACCTCAGATTCACTGAAGAGAACGTTGCTTATAAACAGGGATCCGACCATCCCTCCAGCACAGACAGTGACAGTGTATCTGGGTGTACAAATCAACAGCATTAACTATAACGCACTTGATTCGAAGCTCACTACTGGATTATCTCTTTTAACGGTAAGTACAACATCAAACCACTACTTTAACTACTTTAATCTCTAACTTATTTTAATATCATCCATCCTTTATGAGGGTCTATTCAATTAAAAATTTTTTATTCATCATAAGGTACACGTGTACACTGGATGAACGTCAAATAATACGGTTCA
>DWQK01001111.1:0-16841 GCA_018231225.1 Noctuana stator
GCAAGTGGTCCAGTAGTAGTTAAATCCCTCGGCAATTGATATAATTATTTTTAATTAACCAAATTTGTTTTCTTTTTACAATTTATGATGATCCTTAAAATTATAATTATTAATCATAGCTATTACTGAAAACTAAAATGTTTGCTTCAAAAAATACTACCGCCAGTTTACGCTGGTACAAATAATGGTGTTTTGTGGTGGTAAACGATAAACTTATAGTTTTTTTATCGTTTATGAGTAGAAAATCACCATAAGATCATACTTGGACCGTACATAATATGCAGCATAATATTGTACTCGTAGAACAGAATATGAATAGATCCATATCAAATTTAGGACACTACATAGGTACAAAGAGGCCACCCTCATATTATCCGAACGTCTTCATTCATGCACATTTTTGTGTATAAAAAAATATTCTCTTTGTTTCAGATAATACAATCCAGATTCGACAACACACAACAAAGAACATAGTGTACCTTGAAACTAACGCAACTAAGTTATTTTGAAAGTTTTGCTAGTTTAATCCCTAGGTGCTTGCTCTAGAACACCAAATTAAAAATTAACGTGCCTGTAGAAACAATGTAGTAATAATTAAATTAGAAAGTTAAGTGTACTGTACACAAAGCCCTTGTTTTAGCGTCCGAAAAGATACTACCAGTTGCGACTAAATTGCTAGACTGCTTAGTAATAAAATGGTAATACAAAATTGTAAATACTGTAAACTAAGAATGATAGAGAAATTAATGCATAACAATGTTTTAATTAATTAGTAAAAATATTTTTTAATAAAAATAAAGAAGTTTCAATAAAAAAAATCGAATCTAGGTTATGAACTTGCAATGTATAAGTGGAGTATCTACTCGCAATTTCTGATCATTTGATGTGTTAGAAGTTCTGTACTTAATCATACTAACAAAATAAATACATGACTGCCGATGTCATGTGTGATGCCGTAATTTGTAAACGCACAGAAGTGTGAAGCCACTGTGAGACCACAAATAGGACCCCAACGAGAAGATGGCTTAAATTTCTTCTACCTTTAGGTCCTTTATATATAGTATATCAAAGTGTGTAAATAATCAACGAGGGTGAAGTGTCAAGTGCCACAATGTTGCCAGTGCCCCAGGATCGTATGTCTGGACGGCGGAGCAGCTCTATTGTCAGTCGCACGCTACTCGGTCGAAGGGCTTCGGTCTACGTCACTAGCAACCATCAGGATCCTGCAAAGGTAAACATAATTATATAGATTAAAAATAAGAAGGTAAATAATGAAATAGAAAGTACTTAAGTACCTAAGTCTTTCTTAGATAAATTACCTAAGCAATTTAAAAAAAAAACAGGGCTAACAAACGAGTACTAGCAATTTACGAGGACCTACCTATTAAGAAGATGCTTGCTTGAAGTTTTTAACCTTTTCAAATAAAATATATAATCTAGAGCAAACAAACTATCTATATAAACGCTATAAGCATTACCGTAAAACAAAATTCATTAAAGTTAGACAATGGTTAAGATTAACAAGAGTGTAAAATAATAATGCGTTCAATTTAATAATCAATAACTTATATGTTCTTGTTAGTTTGTTTAAAGCCACAAAGTTGAAAATTATTAAGTATCATTGTTCGCGTAGATTTCTAATCGATAAATTAAAATTATTATAGCTGGAGTTTGGGGAAATGTCAAAATTGGTAATAGCTGTAGAGAATTATCGCTATAAATCAATACCGACATTAACTACAAACAATATTAATGGAGAGATTTTGTGTTCATGTTATTATATTCTCTAAGAAACAACTGCAGAATGAATGTAACAAAAATGTTCTGTTTCTGTGAATTACATGTGATATTACAAAAATAAAGTTTAGTTTTAAAAGAAAATATACCTTGCTTTAATTGTTTTATTTTAATGTTTCATGTAAAGCTTACTACTTAGAAGTAAAATGCAATTAAAATTTAAATTACATTTCATAGGTTCTAAACGTAGGTGAGGTCACGGTTTATTTATTTTATTAGTTAGGGTTTAAATTATTAACTCTCCAAGTCGTTAGTCGCTGCAAGCACTACAGTAATACAGCCGCCAAACTCGAATCGATAATCTCCTCCAATTTGACTGTAATGGTTAGCAAATTTGACCCTTCGTTAACACAGATCAATTAGCAAACGTGTTACAGCCTCGTGAATTGCAAACGGTATTGGATTATTGACAAGTCACCATGAAGCGATTGATTCAAGGGAATGATAAAATCACACGTTATTTATAAGTGTAGGTATCTAATAAGAGCTTGTTGTATAGGACATCAAACCCATGTAACATTCCTTATGGAGCGCTTAAAATTATGTGCGTGACGATTTAACCTTGTGAATACTTGTTCGCCCGGTAGACAGTTAAAGTTCACCTACAATTAAAGTCGCCTTTTATTAACATTATTACACCAAAAATATCTGTAGCAGGGCAAAGTTTTTGGAAAATCTATGGCAAAGCTCGTTGTACCAGGAATTAGTTCCTTAATAGACAAATATACCTAAATATCCGTAGTTGGTACGTACTATTAAACAAGCTTTACATTTCTATTTTAAATTTTGTTACGTTGATCTCTTAAATACTGTGAAAGATATACATGAAAACAAATTATTTAGAACGGAATGACATAGCCCATACCGACCCAAAAGGAATTCAAGAATTGTTTTGTATAAAAATATTGTAACTAGGTATGTTGGTATGTTTCATTTGAGTTTCATCATTTCTTAAAATAAGTTGCGTGAGTAGTTAATTCTTGCAGTACTATTCCACATTTCCATATGTTACGCTCTGGTATACTCATATTTTGTCAATACAAATAATAGATAACACTCGGCTGTAACCATACGTTTCGTGTTAAATTTACGATCGGTTTACATAAATCATTGGTAAAGTGTAAACGACCGACTTCTGACGATCAGCGAAGTCGTAAACTAATTTTCGCGTTAAAACGTCGATAGAACAAACGGTTCCTTTCATGTATAGAAGAAAATGTTTCATTCTTTCCGAGAAAAATAACAGGTTTTGAGAAAAACAGCTGCCTTTACTACTGAGATATACTGTACATACGTGGTTCGTACGTAGGATATAATAATCTGCATTTTAATGACTATCAGGAATAATTATATTATTATTAGTACAACATCGCAACACTAACGCGTTTACTGCTTTGCTTAAACGCTATCTGCAATAGCCACAGATCAAAGCGCATAAACTTTAGTATATGTGATGCATCAAGAATTCAAGATATATCTTACAATATTCAAAACATGAACAGTTTTCTAAAGATTTATTAAACGAATATGTATACTAGTATATCGGGTGGCAGATAGAAGGAATTTTAAAGTTTAATACCTAAATACGATATTTTTCTTAAAGGTGTAAGTAGAGTACGGTATAAAGAAAATAAACAGATTTAATAAAGTCCGGTTGTCAAACCCACCTGTAGCTAAACTACAAATTGTAGCTTAAAGGAAAACACTTAATTATATAAGTTCACGATAAGACCATTCTGCTAATAGGTAACATAAATTTAACACAACTGCTGCGGAACAAGTTTACCAACTTCAACTGAAACAATGCCCATGTCAACCTTCATAAACTTAGTGAAAGGTGATATGTATTATTAAGTTGAGAACTCGACACAAACGTAAATCACTATTAAACACAAGTGTGTTGTAGGTACCGCCGCGTTACTGCAGCTCACATGCCATTCAATTTTGCAATCTTTTATATTACCTAATACTTTGTATTTGTGCCCAATAATAATATAGCCCGACTCACATTTTTTATATTGGATCTAACATAAATAAAATACCTAATGTATATTATTATATACTGTAATGAATGATAAGAGAAAAAATGAACATTATACACACATATTAAATATCAATGAACGCCATACATGAAAACATATTTTCCTGCAGATACCTAAACCGCTTTTTAATATCGTATGTAATCCTCCTTTTAAGTTAAAATTGAAATGTAAACTTATTCCAAGCTGGTACGGTACATATTTAAATTGTTAGAAAAGTCTACATAATAATATGAAGTTCTCACAAACTTATCGGTTCCGTGGTATCCAATTGCTCAAATATTATTCTACGGTAGAGAATAGGTTTATATTGTTTGAGTGCCGTCGTGAACATTTTCAATTCACTTTTTAACAAGTAAAACTGCAGTAGCTTATTCTTTTTTATCGCAAAATATATACACAATTTTACAGAAGTGCACAACTGTTTTTCACTTAAACCTATAGATACTTATGCATCTTGATTTGATCAGTTTGATAAACATACACGTATATAAGCATATATATGATTACACAAACACACATATACTTACATGTATGTTATTACCTTAAGTGCTTAGGTTTTTTGTTATTTGTTTTTTTTTTTCTTTTTTTTCCTGTTACTGTCTTTGTAGGGAAGGCTTGGTCATCCACAACACATCCTAGTGTGGGACCAAGGATTTGTACCGATCTGTGCTATATATTATGCAATGTCCTAAGTAAATAAATAAATAAAAAGATGAAAGTTAAGATACTCTTCAGGTAAAAAAATACTATAGAGTTAAAGTCCAGCAACGACTTAAATTATATCAAGTAGGATATAAACGTATCACTGATAGATAAGTTAATAAAAACGACATAACGAAAGTGGCTATAATTTCTAGGATTTATGGCAACGTCGTATTGACTTTATTAAGGATATTATTTGTCTTGATTTTTTGAGTTAATTTATGATAGATGACTGACTGGTTTTAAAACATTTTCATAAAAAATTTAAATTAATTATATATTATACTAAGAGTATGTTTATTGATTTTTTTATGAACAAACATTCATAGTTATACAATAAAAATACCTACAATAAATAGTAATAAACATAATAAAATAAATAGTCACTAAGGATATTTTCTTTTTAAAATATTATTATATCCCATTTGAAAGTAAACTGAAACTAAGTAAATAATCCTGCAACTCCTGCAAGTTTAAAATTACAAGAGATACTCATTTCCTTTCCACGCTAACTCTAAACAGTTTGAATAAGTAATACAAATCATGAGAATCTCTAAGCCATTAGACTCGTATCTCCTTTCCCATTCATTTAAAGAACAATAGCTAAGGGCATGATAATGTATAATACGAATATCGCATGTGGGTCGTACAAAGATGCACGCTAAGCAGGTAGTACCTATTTCTATTGTTATGAATAAAAATTAATCTCGAAGCGTTATAATTTTATCTTATGTGGGCTTAAGAGGCGGAGATAAGCCTTCGTTGTGATGCATGATTTTGAATAATAAAAAGTAATAAATCAACCCCTATCAAGAAGCAAATAACATGAAAACAACATTGCAATAAAATCTAAATGACTTTTTATACTGTACCTACATATAATTACATTAATTACTTTTTCCGGAATATATATATTAATGTGAGAAAATAATCGACTACTAAGTTTTACCAGAATTTCTAAGACCTGTCCGGGTCTTATCAATAATTTCAAGTCGAACACCTACCACTCTATCGCATATTATCAATTAATTGCTTAGATAGAGTTGCTACGGGTGACCTGACATATTGGCTGACATATTCCCTCTGGAGACTTAAAAGCAATAAAACCAACAACATTTCTGTTCTGTTCGTACCTGTGGTATAGATATTTTTAACATTTTGATGTAATTAATGTGGCTTAAACTTAAATTTATTCTTCATGAGAATTGATTATAATAGTTACGGAATTTTATTTTGAATATTAATTGAAATTGAATTAATAGATATTATTATAATGCCTAATATTGAACATCAGATATTCGTACATTAAATATTTTAAAATACTCGTAGAGAGTAATTAAAAAGTATGATAAACATCTTTAACCCATTGTAAAATTAAACAATTGCAAATTGCAATTCAATTATTAGCATAAAGAATCCCCTTGGGTCTTGACCTAAAAACAGTTGACATCATGCACCCCAGAGGTTTCCAAAGCTGAAGACAGCGCCTTGCAAATATTACTCGATATACTGTCTACACATACAGAAACTTGGTCAAAACATTTTCATTTGATTCTTTCATACTTTACTCGTGCGTCTCGTTCTACTCGTATGTTGCCATCGAGGCGTAACATTTTAAAAATAACAGACATTATCGCGTGTGTCGCTACACTTGGTACGCTATTCCTGTTTGAAATTACACAGACTTCTAGCCATTTGAACCGGAAAACATTCTGGCACGCTTCGCTCTAAAACGGTGACATTCTTAAGTAAACTTTCAACTGAAACAATCAAGTAATTTTATTTATATGTTTTACTAGCTGTGCCACGCGGATTCACCCGCGTTAAGAATTGTGACGTAACGCTTTATAGCCTATAACCTTCCTCATTAATGTAGCTATCAGACACAATAATAATCTTTCAAATCCGACTTGTAGTTCCAAAGATTAGCGCGTTCAAACAAACAAACAAACAAAAAACAAACAAACAAAATCTTCAGCTTTATATATTAGTATAGATTCAACAAATGCTATATTAAAATGGAGATGTGTTTATACAGTAACAATACTATTAATTGTTTCTATTAGTACGTCAGAGATACGAGTACAAATCTTTAATTGTTGTCTTTGTACAATAATTTAACATTGAATAATTTATATTTATAATTATGAATTACTCTAAATCATTATTGTCCCAACCCTAACAGTGGTATTGGAATTGAATTTGGTTTCGAGGTCCGAAAACCAATTATTGTTGTGAACAAAGCTCGCGCCTTCAGAACTGACGCCTCCGTAAATAGTTTGAAAGTTAGTTACTGTACACGAGTATAATAATATTCGTAAATTATTCATTACTAGTTTTTCAAGAGAGGCAATAAATGTGCTCTTCGTACTACCGGTAGTAACCGGTAAGGTATTTTCAGCTATACATCGCTAACTCTTCCCATGAAATGGTTTATCTGCCGAGCCATGAGAACAGCGATGATGCTTCAGTACTATCCAGAAGAAACATTACAAGTTCTACCACATATGAAAAAGGTTTTAAATTATACGAACAAAAACCCTTATCTTCCACTTGACTCAATGCCCCGCCCGTTAGAACACTATTGAACACCAACGGTACGACGGGTCTCATTCTACATCTGACAGCAAGATAACTTGACATGACGTCGAGGGATTTCCAGGAAACATGCGGAATAACCAACCTTTTTTTATTTTCTCGTTTATCCCTACTGTAACTGTTTTATGTCTTAAACGTACACATGTACCGGGTAACCAAACAAACTGTTTTAGATTTGAAACGAGATAGGTACGTGTTAAGATTAATTAACGCACATTGTCGCGAGTTGGTGTTTACTTAAAGTATATACTCGTAGCTCACAAAGCAATGCCAAAAGAACAATGCAAAGAAAGTAGAAATACGATTGAAGAAAAACAATAACAGAACACAAAAACTTCAAAATTACAAAATCAGTGTGAACAAAAGACGATCGTATCGCTAATACTGATCTCTAAGAGAATCCCTTTGATCAGAGAAAGCAAAAAACAAAAGAAGTTGAAATGAAAAAGGCAATGGTGCACCAGACAAAAAAAAAACTGTTTTTTTTTTGGCTTTTATATAATTGGGGACAAACCAACTGGAAATAAAAACAAAGTTTGAAAAAGAATTTCCAAATTCGGTTTAGAATTGACGGAGTTTTGGAGTTAGAAATAGACAAAAAAGACAACACATATACGAAATGAGAAACTCCTTAAGTTGACTAAAAGAAAACACAAAATCTTTACGTCACGTCGTAATAATATATTCAATTAAATCTGCTATTAACAGCTGTCGAAGAACTTACCTACTGACTTTATTGCAGAGCCAATAGGCAGTGGAATGAAATGCCAACGTAAACTTTATTAGAACTTCCCTTCTCAATCTCCATAGTAAGCTCTAGAGACCTAAAGGCTATTCATCATCACGGCATCAAGTTATGACATCAACTTCCCATATTCTTGGTAAAGTTTTGGGCATGTCTAATTCTCTGTTCGGGGATCTTGTTTAATATTCCTTGTCACACTCCAATGGATCTCTGGATTAGGCTATGTAACGTAACCTACTCCTATATTAGATTATGTGTTACGTAATAGGTATTTACATCTTTAGGAGGCGATAAACGATAGGTCGACATGGAAACTTACTAGTGATGTGGTACTAAATAGTTGATATCGGAATTTCAAAACACAGCAAAACTAACATCTTGGATGTATCTTATTAATACTACTAACACCGGCTAACACATGAATGTAAAACAAATTCCGGCATAAAATTTTACCGTAGTTTGTTTAACATAACACAAAGAATTATAATTTATTACAAGAAACGGAGTTGATATAGATATATAAAAGAAATGGACTTGCTTCCTCACAGCCAATGAGCTACGAGCTGCAAAACAGTACGTGGGTACAACGTAAAATCAAGGCAAATGCCCGACTTTGAGTTAGCGCGTCCGGATTTAGTCGTTGCAAAAATTTAGCTTGTAAAAGTATGAATACAATAACTTCGTGTGTTTTTAATAGAATGTAAAAAAGGAAAGACGTACCATTTCATGCGTAACATCAGCGCAGCGGTGGTCTACCTACTAATGTTCGCGCCATTCGTGCCACTTAATGAAAGAATGTTATCGTATGGCCTGTCAATAGGTAAGTCATTGCCTGCAGTGCGATTTTCTATCACTATACAACTTTGGCCACTAGCGGTTACTCATCAAACTTCCGATCACGCCCTATGTCTAAATTCGGGTTTTGGTTACGCTCAATATAAGCAGTAGGATTATGAGCGCCGTCGTTTGTCCACCAGCACTGAAGCAAGTTACAACAGTACTGTTTACACTTCTATACGCTAGTTTGCTAGTAATTTCCTGAAGGGAAGCTTGCTTCCTGAAACTTGTTTCAGAGCCTTTGTTCGGAACAATGGCGCGGCTGATTCGCGTCAAAGCGTTTCGTTTATGTAATTTTCTGGGAAAGAGTCCGTATAACAAGTGGTTGCGGTGAACACTAAATAAATTCTGTGTTTATTTTAGTTTGTTAACTTTTGCCAGCGGCGTGATAGAATGCAGAAATGTTAAGTTAATTGCTTTTGACGGAATATAAGTTCCACTATACTCTTTTCACACCATCGTCATAAATCACCTCCGAATTTATTTATAATACCTATATGTAATATATAATGTATTTAATTATAACACCTATATATACCGATCTTTGTGTAGGTGTGAATAGGTGTGAAAAGTTTCAATTCCATACGACGTCTCAAATTAGTTGAAAGTAACGATAACCACGGTAGCACACTTCCGCCGAAACTCCTCTCTGGCGCTTCTCCGATACCCCTCCACACCTCCGCGTACCGTGAAATGATAGCGGAGGTTTAGCCGGCGACAGTGACAGCGTCAATGTTAAATCTTGATGTTAGAACAGGCAATTTCGCTGAAGTTTCGCGCGCCATACAAACGTCAACGTGTGTGGATTGTTCGGTTTCGCTACAACAGTTCCGCGTCGTAGATGTGCTATCCATAAAAGCTTCAGTTACATTGATACATACGCACTAGAGAAGCAAACAAAAGTATGTGGAAAAGTAATGAAAATCGGTCCCGTCATTAAAAAGGGTTTATATTATGAGAACTTGAAATATCTAATATGATAAGTAAATTTTACAAAAGCATTATATTTTGCAACATTTTATAAACGTGTAAAAAACCACTGACTGTTACAAACCTCATTTTCAAGGTAAATATTGCAGAATGAACGCGTAAACACGACCGTAATACGGAAAATTAACCCTCAAAAGCCTTATTACAGAATATCATCCGCAAACAAACCCGCGGTTGGGATGCGCAGTTAGCAAATAGAGTCGTCACTTTGCTGCGGATAAAATCATAATTCATACTTACTTTGTAGTTGGTAATTGTATTTTTAGAATTTTATCGCTGATTGCTTCCTGAGTTTATTACATTGCCCACATGTTTTCAACCGACTTCAAGATAATTATACTCGTAACTCGCGTTACGAAAAACAATGAAGAAACCGATTTCAAAGTTGTCACGCGAATAATTAAATTTAAGATACAATATGGTTATAAATACAAGGTTTTATTATAAGTACAAATGTACTTAATAAACGTGTAATTTTCGGGAATTCCCGCCCAGCTTACTAACAACTTGCCAATTCGCACTATGCAGTAGCAAAATATTACTCAAATCATTTTCGTCCTTATTGCATTAACTATAATTAATGATAATAGTTAACAACTAGGGCGTCTTCAACATATGAGACGGGGCCTTTGTTTCCCTTAACATCCTCAAGACAAATTACAGCTGTGTTTGAATGACAGAACAAACAAGTTGTTACTTACGTGTAAGTAAGGATATTAATCATAAGACCCACTGGACTCGTGATGGTAGAGATATTTAACTACGGAAGTTGTCGGTCACTTGTCATAAGTATTTTTGTAGGTCACTTGTCAGAACAGTACCTACTTTTGTTGGTGCATTATTGTTACACAATGATTTTTAAATCATTGAATAATATAATTACATCAGTTATGAAAACACATCGTTTGCATAGTACTGGGAATAATAGAGGTAAAAGTATTTGATTTTATTGTATAATGCTGACGCACAGGCAAAGAAGAATAATAGACAAAATTATTTATTTATCCAATTAAACGTATCTACATAAGATTTTAATAGGATTTTACGCTATTATAATATTTTACAGATAGGTAGATAAAATGTAATCATTTCGGCTATGGGTTAAGAGATTTTTGATATTAAACTCTTTCTTAGCTTATCAGTCTGCACAGGTAAAGAAGAAAAATAGACTAAATTATTTATTTACTAAACGTACATAAGATTCTAATAGGATCTCCTGAGCTTCGGCGCCATCTAGCGTCATTTTCTCATAAACCGTTTGCCTAATTACTAGCACTTCAAGAGCAATCTGTTCTATTGATTGTGAGCTCTTCGAGAGATATTACTCGCAAAAATATAACCTCAATTCATCAACATAGAATAAAACCAGATAATGAAACAGTCTGTGTAAAATACAACCAACATCAAAGCGTTTCAAGCAATTTCCAGTTAACTAAATCAACAGTTTATTTTAAAAGGTAAAATACGGCGAAGTTACTGATAAACTTTTAATAGCTATAAGCAAAAAAATTGAATGGTAACTTTCAGTGTGGTTTTCTTTTCATTCAGGTAACTCGGATTTTTCTTAAATACGAGTATGATGTACTAGCAATAACTTTGAGTCAAAGAGGGCGATTCAATAGCATCATAAACATTTCTCTCGGAAGCCAAGAAAAAGGCAATCTTGGCAGAAAATTAAAGTCCGAGACGGTGCCAGTGCATTTCGCTGGGATTTCTTCCTCAACTTTTAGCTTCAATTAAGGGTGCTAATGGTAAGTTAGGAATCTCACAATGAGGATCGTTAGTTCAAACAATTTTTATTTTTTTACTAAAAGCGGGAGCTGTATTCAGAAGTACGAATATAGGTATACATTTTTATATGGAAATCTGTAATTCTCCATTTTCATTTCATATGATTTTTAAATTTTATTACCTAACAATTGATTTAATTAGTAAAGCAATATTAAATAAATAGATATAAATACCTATAAAGTTCCTACACTATGGGGTGACTTATATGTGATAGGTATTATTGAGATATAAGTATGCTATAAAGCCAAATAAAGACAATTACGCTTATCTTACTCATATACTCGTATAAATCGAATTTAGGGCCTTCAAATTATGACCTAGTTCGGTAACAAGTTTTTTACTTTCCCTTTGACTAACAACTATACTCTATGATTCGAAAAACAGGTGTAGATGCCGGCATCAGAAGTCTTTACTTTAAAAAAGTTTTATTATAGCTGTTCGAACCTCTCCGAACTGTACAAGTTCTACCGTATATGAAGTATTTAATAATGAATGAAAACTATAATTTGTAGAGTTGTTTGAATTTAAACTCAAAGCTAACTCAAAGTTAACTCATAGCAGTAATGTACCCAAAAGTGGGCGTAATTACTTTTCAAATTAATTAAAAATTGCAGATGTTTCCGCAGTGATTATTTAACACTCGCGCTGCTGCGTACCCACAAAAGCCAGTTCCAATGCACTTCACTTAATTTCACCCCAATTAAGAGGTACTAATGACAACTACGGAACCCACAATGGAGATCGTTAGTCGACGGAAGTTTTTTGAAACGCGACCAAATTTACATTTGATTCTATTAAGTGGGACTTGGCACCGACTTTACTGTCAATGGTCTTCCTTTGAACGATAATTGAGCTAATTGGTATTGGGTGCTGCGTGTTACCGTTCACGTATTAGGGAATTTTTATTAACGGAAGAATTTTTAAATAATGAATTTAGTATGTTTTTAATAATTTCTGTTCCCTATCTGGGTGTTTGTGTAATTAATATGCCTTTGTATGTGTCCAATGTCCATGGCACCTACGACAGAGGAAATCCTAGTGTGAGGCTGTGAATGCGAAGCATTATTTAAATAGATGTGTAAAGGTATACATAACATTGCGTTATTTTAAATATTTATTAGATGTCTTCTACTTCTACAATACAATAGGAATTATCTACAACTAATAAATGAATACCTACTATATCACTTCAACTAATAAATCTTTAGATTTAATAGGAATTACTGTAATTTAAATGAAATGGACGCGTACTAAGACAATTTAAGTAACGCTCAAACTGAGAACAGAATTCTAATTTCATCATTAAAACTGTTACTGAAATTTGCATATAATATTGTTAGCTCAGAGAATATCTTTAAGAAAACCCTAATCGAGCCTAATAATAATGATTTGAATTGAATTTATACTTCTGTCCTACTGAAAATTGAATCTAGGCCTGATAACACGATATAACACCAAACTGGGATTTATTATATAATTACATTAAGCGTAAGAGCAAAATATAATATAGATTTATGTGGGAGACATTTAAACAACAAAATGAAGTCAACATTTTTTTTCACAAAATAGAAAAAGCATTTTGAATTTGTATACGTAAGCAATAATTTAATCAATTTGGTCAAATTATACGAAGACGACTCATGTTCCTTACCCCTTATAAGCCGAGTAAGTCCTTGCATTATAAATCTAAGGGAATACCGGGACTCCCGTCTTAATTAAATGCTGTTACGTAAACCTTACCCTTTAGAAAAACCTTTCCTGAGAGTCATTAGTGACAAACATAATAACGCAAACGAGTACCGTATGGTTTACGGGATTTTGAAACTTTTGTGTACGGAAATAAGAATTGTATTGCATTTTGCGAAGGCAAACATATTGTGGTCTCCGTCACAGTGAGACAAGAAAAAGAATGTCCCCCTCAGATTTACTTTACTTTTACAATAGAACCGTTAAAGTAAATTGCGGTGAAGGTAGAAGAAAAAGAGTGGACAGAATACAAATTCAGTGAGTTTCTCGAATTAATTTTACAAGAAAGAGATACTGAGTGAACGCAAAACAGGGAAAATATCTACCCTTTTCATTTTAAAATGCTAAGATCAAAATAAAACACAATCACTTCATATTAACATTACTATAAACACCAAGATCGCCTTCTTTGGCCATTTTCATCAGAAATCCTTCATTGTGCCAATGCCAGTAACAAGTTCCGGCATTGCGACACAGCTTCTGGTCTACTTTCAAACATGGGAAGACCATATTCTACCACACTGGCCACTTGCTGGCCAATTGCTGGCCTTAGGTATGAAGTTTCCTCATTCTGTTTTTCTTTAGAAGCGTGTGGGGATCCAACCCAGATTCACCGAATCGGTAAGCCAAAGTTCAACCGTTATTCAAATATAAATGTATAATAAACAAAAGCATGAAAACTCCTCTATGAAGTATTTTTGTTACTATTATATAGTAACAAAAGTAGTGCTGAAATAAATGAGCTGAAATCTGAATACGAACGCAGCGAAACTCATTCAGTATTTCAGTGACTGCGTCGAACAAAGAATACACTTCGTTTTGCACTCGCAAGAAAGTTGAATACGATTTCACTCGAATACCGGAGTATCTATAATGTTGCTCTTATTCGAAATAAGCTATAAAGGGTCTTTCAAAATACTATTCTTGTATTCGTGTTTTGGCTGCGATTATGATAACAATTATGAGGGATTTCAAAAGTCGTGGAGTTTAGTGATTATGAGATTTAAGATAAAGACACAGACGTTGATACAATTTGACTTTAATAGGGTACTACTCAATTAATTACAGATCTCTTAAAAGTTCCTCTTGAAGACTATGTACGACGGGTTCCAAAGTTAAACCTTTGTTAGAGTGCATAGAGTAACATAATACGATTGTAGGAAGCCATGTAATAGATCATATTTATGCCAATACATTTGAATACCTACATACCTCTAGACTTTAATGACTTGCAAATTAGGGGTTTTAACTGGGACCTGAGGTTACTTGGAGAGCAATTCCGCGCAAAATCCTTTCAAAAAGAAAGAACTCTGTCGCTCCCTCCTGAACTCCGACAATTTCTGGCGGCTTGTACGCCATTAATAAGGAATTTTTCAAATTGCTCGGGTATTACGATGACGGATTTGATATTTGGGGTGCGGAAAATTTGGAGCTGTCGTTCAAAGCGTGGATGTGTAGAGGTACATTAAAAATCGTTCCGTGCTCGCGTGTTGGCACGTTTTTCGGCGCCATTATCCGTATGAAGAACTCAGAGGGTCCAAAAGAACAAATTTTATAAGACTAATTTTATAATAGGTAAGATTTAGGTATCTATAGCAAAATGTATGATACATAAATTTAAAAACAATCTTTCATGAACAGCTTACCTTATAAAAGGTTTAAATTCATTCTATCTAAGATTTTAATATCAGGGTTCAGAACGTTTCCTATCATGCTAACCTAGGTCTTCAGTCATAACTTTGACTTTAACAAATACTTATGGGCTTATTAAGATACTCATAGGAGTGTGAAGCGTTATTTGTATTACTATAAGTAACGTTAATTTGACCTTTTCCATAATTATTGTTTTCTTTGAATCAAACCAATTTTGATGTTTCCCTTCTTCAATCAAAGTACGTGGGTTTTCTTATACTTACGATGATTTGTTGGAAATCGTCTATCAACACCCACGTTCTAGCTCACAATTCTCCATCGAACTGGCTGTTATTTTTTATGAAGAAATATTCGTCGATAAAAGCGCCAATTTAAGCCGATTTGTATGTAATGACTTTTATTGCTTGACATAAACTAACTTTATTGTTAAAGGAAAAACCCATTCCAACTGTATGATATTTCTAATAGATCGATGTGGATAAGTTTTTGTAACTTGAAATCCTAAACTAATAGTAATTTACAATAGAAGCTTATCTTCTATTAACTTATCTTTTTATTTTTTAAGGATCAATAGCTTTTGACAGGTACAAAAATTGTTGTTAAGAATGAATTGTGATATCTTCGCTTGTCAGATTGCATTTCAGGGCCTTCTTCGTGGACGTTTATCATTATATACGATCATTGCCACTTTCATCAGGAAATCAAAACAGTGTTTCTGTTCTAAATACCAATTTTCTTTCTACAAACGATAGCTCACCTACCGACAAGATTATCTGTAGTATACCGGATATATCAAACAATTCTTTGAAGATTGTAATTCAAAGCTTATAGCCGTCAGTTCTGCTTTTGTTGTAACTGTTGAAACATGTCTGAAGGTTGACAGGCGGTAACATCCGACATGTTTACATATATCCTCTTCAGAGAAACTTTGCGCTATATGATCGCCTTATCCATACGCGTGGAGTACTCGACTAGAAGACAATTACCGTATATAATTGACATAAAAGATAACGTTTAAGAACTCCTGACCAAATGATACAACTTAACAAGAAATATTTAAATGAAAAAAAACGCAAATGACTTTACAAGGTGTCTACGAGTAAATGTGTTTTTTGGTGTTATAGATTTATGGTTAGAATAACTTGTTTGCCCAAAAAAAATTTTTTTTTTGGTGTGGACCACCCTTATCACTTAGAGGTATGATTAATAGTTTACATCCTATTCTCAAACCTACTGAATATTTACTAAAGAATTTCATAAGAATCGGTCAAGCCGCTTCGTAGGAGTTATTCGGTAGGAGGTAGGAGTTAGCAACAAATACACGTGACAAGAGAATTTTATATATTAGAAAAAGAGATAAATAAAGCTTCACAATAGATATACTTTGGTTATTGTAGTTACCTACCTATCTGACTTCCATTGTATTGATAGTAGACCATCAAGACCCCAGAACACATATATACAAAACATATTACACGTGGCTTTTATAAACACAATTTCTTATCTTACTAAAGGCGCTTAAAGAATTTGAGGGAAAAAATATTTGCTATGGAAAAAGGAACATTAATTTATAGGCTTCCAGTAGGTGCTGTAAAGAAAAAGGATGTCGAAATGAAACATACGAGAATGTTTGGATTTCATCTTAAACATCGTTACCTATGCTCTTTCTATGCCTCGCAGATCTGGCGTTTCGATAACAAGGTATTTACGGCTGATCTCGGTAACAATGTTTCTTGGAGAGTGTACTTTTATTTAATAATAAGGAAAGAAAGACACATTTTGTTTACTAGAAAGAACCGCAACAATAATTGTATTAAACACTAGCTGTGCGGTTTCCCCCGCGTGAGAATAGTAACGTAATGTTTAATAGCCTATAACCTTCCTCATGAATGTAGCTATCATATACAAAAAGAATTTTTCAAATCCGACTTGTAGTTCCA
>DWQK01001112.1:0-16830 GCA_018231225.1 Noctuana stator
CACTCCCCACTCACATCTCTCATCTGTCTCTCGATCCTCTTATGTTCTATGCTTACATTCTATATTCAAACACTCGTAATATTTCTTCTTCATCCATCGTCTTACAAAATAGTTCCCACATCTATGTTTCAAGCTCAAACATACCTACGCTACTGAAATCTAGCCGTAGAATATAAAAAAGGTCGCAAATATGTACGAATGACGTGACAAAAATTAAAAAGATATTAAAATGTTAAATAATAAATATTATATGACTATATAAAATTATGATTGCTATTTGCAGATTCTTGGTTCGATTGCCAATTTTTTGCTGTTCCAATGGTGTTGTCTTCATAACTTTTTAAATAATAAATATAGCACTAAAAACAAAGAGAATTTTTGAGTAAATTTTTTTTCCTACGTTAATTGATTAAAAAGCGTATCTATATAAATTAGTCGCTCATTTAAAAGATGTAGCCTATCCAAAGGTCTGTCGTTCCCGTGTTTCGCTAAATTAGCCGTGTCTGCTACTGTCACTTAAACTTGAAACCCTGAATTTCAATAATGTTATATGAATACAGTAAGCTTTTTATAAAAGATATATCATAAAAAATAATGGACATCATTATGAAAATAGAACTTACACTTAGGTATAGCAGTCAATACTACTTAGTTTGACTTGACGACAAGCAGTATGTTTGAATCGTTTTAATCTCCATCTCTATTTTATTTTGCCATTGTTGTAAACGTATACAAATCGTTACTAAATTATTCAATTGTCCCCACTTACTAATTGTTATTTATTCCCACGGTGACAAATAGATTTTGAAGACATACCTATTCTCAGTACCAACAAGTCGTACTACCTGCCCAGACCGGTAACATATCAACGCCTAATCTGCCTATGTATTAGATTATTCAAATGTACCTGACTGTAATCTTCCTAGTATCGATCACGCCTATAAATGTATCACACATTGCCGGCCAGTGACAAACAAGTTTGACCACAAACCGCCCTTGAATCACAATCAATGTGACGCCTTACAACATCACACTCCAACCAAATGTATCCTCTTATCATTATTTAACATCTCTCATTAATAATTATGTCAATAAATAATTAGTGTAATGAATTTACAGCAAACATTGAGATACATTATGGCACAACTACCGGTTTGTAACCTGTCTTATTGTGTTACGCAAATGACCGAATTTTTATGAAAATCGACCGTCGATTATTTTACTGGCAGACAAGTGCGGTACAGGTCTAATAATGGTGTCGGAACCAACTGGGGCCGTTATGTAAACGAATGAAATAACTCCAAGTCACTACGCGGATGAAACGTTTTGCCAAGGCCTCGCGAAATCGCCCTCTGACTTAAGGTTTATACACACTGACCGTAAAATGTTGCGAAGATAATTATATTCGTAATTACAAGGCATACGAGTCAAATGCGCATCGAAAAAAAATACATACCGCAACATCGGTTACTCATCAATGTCGAACAGTGAGCAGGGACTTCATAAGCGATAACGCAAATAACCAGCCAACTTCGTTCACTGTGGGTCACACAGTTTGTGTAAATGTAAAACATACGGACTGTATTTAATGTCAGTGATGCAAGATGATTAATTGAGGCCTTTGAGGTTAACAATTCGAGCAAATGGACCTCTTTCATGTTTGCTTTCTCACAATGACAAGTTACGAGTAACTATGCCTGATAAGAACGAGTTTCAGAATTTGCGATGACTATTAACTGTTTGAGTATATATATATTTTTTTAATCACAATAAAGATTATATCAAGATAACAAGGACCTATAATACAATACTGTTACCCTGGACGTGTCAGCTTACGTACAATTATGATACATTAAGACAATTTTTTTTCACATTTATTGTCATACTTGTTATGCAATTTTGCAGTGACCGTTCTTATAACGGAAATGGACATAACGTAAGGTAAAAAATTCCAAGTGTTCAATGAAATATTAATTAAATATTTCATTCAGTTACTTAAAATGTAGTTGCCATGTCTTGAATAGTTCCAATATTGACATCTGGATGGCCTTAAATTTCCAGCCCCGTCCAGTCTCGTCGGACTACATTTTTGAGGTAATATTTTGGAATTTCGAGCTATTTGCTCAAGAAATAGTTAACCTTAGTTAAAGTTAAGTTAATTCAACAACATATTTTTTTGAGTTATTTATATTTAAAAAAAAAACATAAATACACCTTACATAACATAGGTACCTATTCCATACTTATTTAATTTCTTCAGCCCAAAAGTATGTTAAAAACTGCTATGAGTGATAAGGTAAAATAATATTTATATTCAAATTAGATGCTATTAAACCAGTCACTAATAGTGAGATGACTAATAGGTAAAGATGTTGACATGGCTCTCAGGATACCGGTAATGCTTGTATAGGGCTAAAAGCGTAAAGCGTTATAGATTTAGTATACTCCTAAACGGAATTATTGTAATACACGTTATCGTTTTTCTGCACCACAAAATCAATAAGATCAACTACCGCGAAGTATCCCATCGTGTTCGAATGAAAACCGCTGACATTACTCTTTAAACAAATCTCTTTAAAATTTATTTAGCGCAAATCTTCCATCGAAGGATTATAAGATCGGATTTGATTTTGATTGATATTACAACGAACATACTTGTTCGGAGAAGCCTTCGGCTTTAATCTTGCAGCCGAGGAGTTCTGTGTCAAAATTTTATAATGAGAGCATGCAGGGATTATTTTTGACAGCCATCAATGGAGTGTTTCTGAAAAGAACACGACTCTGAGCGATAACTAAGTAAGTTCGACTGGTTTTTAAAAAAGAAGAAGAAGTATATATACTTTCATACATATTATTCGTATAATTTTTAAAAGCCATGCCAATTTTAACTGCCCGCAATATTTAAGGATTTGGTATCAATTAAGGTTTACCTTTCAATGAAAGTATGGAAGAATTTATTGAAATTAAAAATTAAATGCATACTGAAAGTAGGATATTTTGTGTTGAAATAAAACAGATTTCAATATTTAGATAGTGAATTACACTAATGTAAATGAAAGTAGTCAATTTATTGACAACCGTCAATTTAAAGAACTATTTTGCTAAACACTTGAATTAAGCACTACATTAATACCAATGAACTAAATAAATAGATGTGTCATATTCAATTTACGTTTATAAAACTTTGTTGCAACGATAACTCTCCATACCTAAATTCCGTTTATCAAAGCAAATCGTAGAAACAATTACAAAAGCATTTGCTAATCGCTGTGAACAGTTTTGAAATATGGTTATGTCGATTCCGTCACATTATCGACATGGGAGGCAAGAGTTAGGAGCTAGAGGAAACAGTCGACAATTCATCTCGTCTTGTCGGCGGGTCACGAGGAGACTTCGGCAACTTAGATACCTACTGAATACACACTGATTGAAATGACTAAATTGCAGATATTCGAATCAAAACGTCGATTTCAAATACGTAAAGTGGTATACATAATAATATGTATATGTATGAGCGGAAACCTGGAATTATCGTAAAACAACAATTATAATTATTATGTTAAATAGCAGGTAATAGTATAGTTATACCATAAAGCCCGTGAATTTGACGATCCGTGTGGCTTTGTTACCATGCCGGTCCGGATTCAATTCTTGGAGTCTTCAGTATTTAAAATGACGAACTTAGGTTCCTATTTCCGATCTGATTGATTAACTTCATTGATTAATCAGTGTGGGATGAAAATAAAAGGGCACGTTTAGTACATCTTATTATTTATTTTATATTTACATTTACGTATTCCAACGGCCTAGCCCTCGCACTCCCCACTCACATCTCTCATCTGTCTCTCGATCCTCTTATGTTCTATGCTTACATTCTATATTCAAACACTCGTCATATTTATTCTTCATCCATCGTCTTACAAAATAGTTCCCACACACAAAATTTTTAATCTTAATATTATCCAAATAAATAATTACGTTTCCACAGCAGAAGCCAATTTGCGCTCACGTACTATTATTCAAAACAGCCTCCCCTAATAAACTTGATCCTTATTTGAGAGAATTTCAAAGACATAGTTAGTTAATCAGCAATAATGTGGAATGCGAGTTTAATTAATTTCATACTGAGTATGGAAAATAATTGCCTTCAGTATAAGGCTTGTGCTACACACAAAGCTTAGCGTTTTAATATTAATAAGTATTATGTTACTGTCAATTGTCAATTTATATTTATGTTGCCAGTAGTATTATTGATAACTAGCTGTGCCCTGCGGTTTCACCCGCGTTAATAATTGTAACGTAATGTTTGATAGCCTATAACCTTCCTCATAAATGTAGCTATCATACACAAAATTTTTCAAATCCGACTTGTACTTCCAGAGATTAGCGCGTTCAAACAAACAAACAAAATTTTCAGCTTTATATATTAGTATAGATATTACACAAGTGTTGCTCGTAGTATTGTGATAATATTTAAAAAGAGAATAGCATCAATATAATTATGACTTAATAATATTAATTAGCGGACACTGGACAGAGTCGTGTAACATTATATCTGTCTTGTAGAAATTATCTCGTGTTTCTCAAATGTCGAATTAAAATGTCAGACGTTGTTTAAAATATTTAATAATAAATGTTCTTGATTTCTGCCGAATTTTTTGCACAAATTCAAGGAATAGACAAAAAGAAAAGATGACAAGAATTGGTTCTATTATCTTTTAGTACGAGCGCAGCCGTGACAGCTTGGCACATTAAATTACTGGTCGTGTAAAAAATAAACGTCTTTATTGAACTGTGGAGGACCGTTGCGTTTCCAGATGGTGCGATTGGAAGTCTTTAGTGGGTGGTATCAGGAGCGTAGCGTGGGTTTTCACCGCTCGGGGTAGTGCGACTTTTATTCTATAATGGGCACGACCTTTTTCGTCAATCTAAAGAATCACTTGTTGAGATCTTTTTAATTATTTATTGTGAAATTTTGCCGCCTTAAATTTTTATAGTTCAGAAATGGATACGAACAGAGATCAGACAGATTCTCAGACCATAAACTGTTATAAAGAATCGAATAAAGTGTTCGCTTTCAGTGGAGACAATTCCAGCGAACTTCCTATACAATTTCGCACCCAAAAACTCAAGACAAACGAGCGAGTGTAAGTGAAAAGCGATGTTTTGCTCTTACTGATTTGCCTAAATCTAAATAATGGCGGCATTACGTACGTATAATTATATATTCGTCCGGTTGTTTTGCGGCCGAGTTGATACCCGACCGTACAAAGTTCGAGCTACTAACTTTGACTTTGAGTTTCTTTTGTAGGTGATCGTTAATGAAATAATTAATGTGTAATTAATGTCTGAACGTTGGCTTTCAATGTTGGGAAAACTCTCATGTCTAAACGATTTTTCTAGTCTAGCAATATGAGTAACATTAAACGACTTCAAAAATGAATCTATCTATCATTTTCTAAAATATTTCTGAGTCGCGTACTTAAGTACTTAAATAAAATCTATATTGTGACTAAAAATATATAAAAGCATTATGTTTAACAATTTTAATTAGAGATCTACTTAGGTCATGAACCCAGCCCAATAGGGGTCATGACCCCACGACCTTCCCTCTGGATCCGCCCTTGCTATCAATGCCTCTAACTACTGCAGGGATCACAATCATGATGATGTCACGAAGGCACATATATAAGAGAAGGCACGTTTTTAATGAATTACAAAACTTAAAACAAAACACGGACGCAACTCCGCAACATTTGCAAGGATGCAACGAATAGAACCTGTTCCCAGTAATTATAATGCGAGGCGCGGCTAACTTCAGCTCGGTTACACGGACTCGTATGCTGAATGCGGAGCGGATGCGAGCTTTACAATTTATTTTAATAAATATGCCAAAAATGTTTTCCATTATAAGGCACCTGTTTCAGCTCGCAAACGAGACGAAAATCGCGCTGCTTTTAACTTTCTTTCAGCTCACGAACGAGACAAAAATATCGCGTTACTTGCCTTTATGTTTATGGAATTTATCCTACATTTCACTAGATTGTAAATGTATGATCTCTCTGGTAAGGTGTTTACTGTGAAGGAATGAATCTGCAAAAGACTCGTGACTTGAAGGTAAAAGTAAGCACTTATCTCCTTTTATATCTTTCAGACGAAAATCCGAAAATCTCCAACACTGGCTTGTGCCCTAAATGAAGAAGTATAATCTTTGCTATAATAAAATAGTTAGGTACCTACTTCTACAAATATGAAATTCCTAATGTTATACCTAACATTCTGCTGTATGTATTTTTATCGATATTTATAGCTATTATTTCCAAATAAATATTGAGTTCTTTCTTTATATTTGAATCCTATTAAACCTAATAAACAATCGAAGTTCCTGTACACCGTATTCACTAACAATATAATATGAATTTCGTACAAAACAAAGATACAATGAGGAGATCGGTACTAACTCCACGCTCTGCGCTCTGCACTACATTTCTATCAAATTTGAAACTTACGTTATCATCACTTGCACCTCCGAGTTGCGAAAATCAAATACATAACAATGTCGAAACTTCTATCCGACAACAAACTAGACTAATGCCATCGCATTTGTACACTAAAGTAACACGGAACTTGAGAGGGCGATGCGACTAAGCAGACGTTAAACATACTCGTCTAATTAATGCAGGAACGTGATGCGGAACAGCTAACGAAATGTCGCCTCATCTCGTTAATATGAGACTTTATTTAGATCCTTGGAACATTAAGCCGAGGGCTTTAGTTTAAGTGTACAAGAGGGAACTTTTGTAGAGGCTAGTGGCCTTTGACGTGGACTTAACGCAATAGAAGTTTTAACCATTTTGGTCAAAATTTGGTACAGAAGTTTGTGTGTGGTGATTGCCCTTGTAAGGTATTTGGGTACAATTTAAGGCCTGCTTCCTTAGTGGAAGCAGCGAGCACCCGGGCAGACTAGACCGATTGATAGATTACGTCACAAGTTAGTACCTATTAATCATATTCAAAGTGATTAAATTACACCATCAACTTTCTAGTTTCATGTATGCCTGTGTTTCTGTGTTTTTTTGTTGCTATGCAAGCTGCTATTTTATTATATTCAACAAAATGTAATTTAAATATAATTTAAATTACAACCAATATTCATATCAAAGTACGGCTAGTCGTCTCTAGTTAAACTCGTATAGGATAGTTTCAGAGCAAGCTTAGCAGTATTAAATTCGGACTAAGCGTTACCACAACTGCACAGATTATGGGTTTAAACTGCTTAAACCTCCGGCAACTATCGACTACAAATAATGCATAGTTGGTTACTTGCAGGGCGGTTATAGCACACTGGCTTTAGCATTTGTACCATGTGTAGGTAGACCAAAACCTGTTTGAAACCGATCTTCGTATATAATCTTCAAAAGTATAGGAGATTTTATATTTCTGTATAAAATCATACCCTATTTTATCCTCAAGAATTTGACTACTGGCAATAAAAAAATTTCGAAACAAAAAACAAAACAGAATAACGATAGCTCACTTTTTAAATTTCTATTTCTGTAATATTGATATCAAAATCCAAAACTTGAATCGACAGAGAATGGAGGTAATGTTAGCCGGGGCTCCCAAAACGCTGAGACGAAAAACTAAAAGGTCGCCCCTTTTGCATAAAGAGAAACACCCACAAAGCGAAAAGAATTTAAATGAAGAAAAGGCGGATTCAGTGGTTCGGTCTACCAAAATATTTAAAACTTGGAATAGCATTTTGCAGACATTTTTACGTAGTATTTTCTTGTAAATTTGTAGCCATTTTTTCGTGTATTTCCTGTTTTATTGACAACTTAAGATAACTTCATGATACGAAATAAGTACTGGTTTTAGGATATACTTTTAAAAGTTCATTTAGTTCGTTCCGTAAGAATATAAGCTTTGAAACCTTACTTACTCTCTTAACAAAATATTAAGCTTTTTTATTAGCCTATGCGTGCGATTTTGTCCTCGTTGATTTCATAATTGATTGGACCAAGGAATCATGTTGATCTACACAAACTTTGATCCCGTTTTTGACCTTCTTAGGGCTAGAATCCCGGAAAATCCTTTCTTATTGGATGCCTACGTCATACAAAGAACACACCGTTCAAGTTTCCGTCAGTCAGTCAGTCATTCAGGACAAAAGATTTTATAGTACGTATATAGAATATCTTTATAAAATACCTTGAAACTAAAGTCTAATTTATAATTAAAGCCTCTAGCTTAATTTGAGAAATCTGTGAGGAGATATTGTAAGACTAGTAGGGAAACGTTAATCGAGTTTGGAGCATCACTTTCTTTGAAGGAATAGGCTCGTTTCTCGCATTCAGTTTTCTAGGGATTTTAAGATAGCTAATTACTTATTATTTAATTTTATCTGTAAATATAAATCAATATTATAACATTCATGAGTGTTCATCATCCAACTGTTAGAGTTAACTCGTAATATTACTTATCGAAAAAAACGTTATCCAGTTAAAATCATACCATACATTGCCATCATCGCAATATAAAAACACCAATTTGAATAAGAAAACGAGCAATGAATGCGTAACACTTTTAGTTTTTGCCATACTCGATAGGCGCTAGTCGATGTACTTATACTCAAAATCGAATTGCGTTTTTGTACTGTAGGTAACGCTATATTTATAATCGCATAATCCTTTTGAGTTTTGCCTCTCACGCATTTTGAACTCTACCTGTTAGAGGTACAAAAAAGTTACAACAGCGATTAAAGCGATTAAAAGTCGCTACGTCCGATAATCCCCTTACCACGAGAGTGACGTCGGATGAATGCCGCAACTGACACAAAGCCGCGCATCACTCACCCGAGATCGTTAATTATTTTCAAAACAGCCTTTAAAATTCAAAAACCTCATTAAGATCCCCACATAAAGAGGTTTGGAATAAAACAAAAGGTAATTTTCGCTTATTCATTAAAAGTAATTAAAAGGGGAGCGATAATGATGAGACCCGCTAAATTATAATGTGCTAAGTAATTTAAGTTGGTGGCGCGTTCATGTTATGAGTGATATGTCATTAAGGACACCTTATCGTTTTGTTTAAGTGCAGTACGCGCGTTATTCGCGAACTTGTGTATCTCATTGGTCAATGTATGTGTCTCTTGTATAATATCATTGGTCAAGTTAGGTGTCACATTACTGTTGGCTGATGTAACTAAAGTAAACAGAATTGCATTACTCCGGTTCCACACGTTGGCGCCAACGGTGGCCCCAACGCTATTGCCAATCATCGTTTAACGTTGGAGACACTAAACAAATGTGAATTATGACATAATTTTTTAATGTCTTTAAATATCTAGTCGTACTATACATCTCGTTTTCTTAACACTTAAAAATAAAACAATCTTTGATGTTACATTACACCTTAATTTAAATATTTTCTCTGTATGATAAATACCTATCTATCACAGGGTTTTTTTCTTCATATATTTCTAATTAAGCTTACGTTGGCTCCAATCTTCGCCGTCTAGGGTAAAGTACGTTTGCATGTACGTTGCTTTTGCGTTGCTGTTGCCTTCAACAGTTTTAAATTATGATTTTTTTTATACTCAACTAGCTGTGTCCCGCGGTTCCACCCGCGTTAAGAATTGTAACGTAACGCTTAACCTATAGCCTTCCTCGACAAATGGCATCCCACAGGAACATTTTTTCGGTATAAAAACTATCCTATGTATTAATCCAAGTTACCCTCTATGTGTGTGCAAAATTCCATGGAAATCGGTTCAGCAGTTTTTGAGTAAAAGAGTAACAAACAAACAAACATACAAACTTTCGCATTTATAATCTTAGTAGGATTGCTTTCATAACCGTTAAACAGTCTTGTGGCAAATTTCTGTGTTTCTCACAAAATGTGACACACTATATTTGATGCGACCATCTCAGTCCTCATAAGCAAGAAACATCGCCACGTAAGATCCCAGATAAGTTTATTTACGGATTTCATCATCACGGATTCAATCGCAATAGATTGCTCCGAGCTGGTGTATGAGGACCATGTCTCAACGCCTTCTGTTATTATCATCATTGCCAACAAAAACTCCTCACAAATAAAATCCCTCCCGTTCTGAATTATTCTTTTTATCCTTATCAGTGTTTCATAAATTCTTAATTGTTATGGTGATGTGGAATTTCAGTCATAACTAAAATATGAATAATGTTTAAGTCCCCATAGGAATCTTCTCTTCAACGGACGCCGGTTCTTCTTTCGGATTATTCTTGATGTCTTTCTTTTGCTCCAAATACAACCACCTGTAATCATTTTAGAAATAGAATATCCGTAACTTATTAAGTATGCTCCAAGCCTTCCCCGGTTGTGGGGAAGAGACCCGTGCCTAGCAGTTAAAGGCAAGGCAAAGCAACATATCAAGTTATTAGAGGGAACGGTTTTGGTATACGAAATAATCTAATTAATAAATAAATTTTTTACCCAAATATAATAACAGCTGGTACTGTCAGTCCAGCTCCTAGAAGAAACACAGCACCAGGTAACACCTCCAGGGTGGCTACGTACACCCTGGAATACAATGGTCCATACACTAATGGCGTCATTGCTTCGGCCAGACCGAATAGCGAGTTCACTTTCCCTGTTAAGAAAAGATAATTTTATTTATTTACTTATTCTTTTGCCAGTAAACAATGGTACTAAAGGTGAACTTGACGCTTAAAGCATTATCTCCCAGCTTATCTTCGAGATAGGCAGACAGGCGTAGGCGACAATAAACAAATATAGAACTAGTTGTGCAACGTTTTACCCGCGTTAAGAATAGTAACGTAATGCTTGATAGTCAGTTTTGCTCATATATGTAGTAGCTATCATAATTATACAGATAGAATTTTTCAAATAGGTCCAGTAGTTCCTGAGATTAGCGCGTTCAAACAAACAAACTCTTTAGCTTTATATTATTAGTATTGATTTTATAGCCGGTAGAACTAGTACAGTTTTCCTGGGTTCATGCCCGCCGTCCTCATAGCTCGCCATTAAGCAAGTGTTGTGTCAAGTTCTGGCAGTGGAGATGCCATTAATAAGACACTATTTATTTAGCAACCACCGAGTCTTCATGAGTAGCAGCACATCCACCTACGACTTCAGATAGGAATTCTCTCTATCCACAGGTGGCCTGCATGCTCGTTTGCAGGTAAACGAAAAAAATTCGCGCTTCTCAAACAATGTTTGTCTAGTCTAGAGGTAAGTCGAAAAGCCGAGTTCTTGAGCTTAGCGCATTTATCAGATTTTTCTGTGTATTCTAAAACTATAATAATAATAAGTAACGTAAAGCAGACAACAATAAAAATATTACTACTGTTTTGATAAAATGAATGCGTTGTTTGCGTTATCATCTTACTAATATAATATTAATGTGTATACAGAGTAACTTAGATCCCCCTTTTTTATGGCAGTGTGGCAAAAATAAACGAATGTAAACATAAAATTAATTGACAAATGTCATTTTAGTGTTGACAATTCTGTAAATGATGATATTACAATACTGGTGATCTAACGTATGATGTAATAATATTTGTTGAATACATACAATTTATGTGCGCAATTAGACTGCCTAGCTACTTCATGTTTTATTATTTACTTGACCTTGTTGTATTAATAACGTAATAATTTAGATAAATTTGACATTTGCACGTCTGTTTAAGTATATGTATTTATATAAGTAATATAGATCTAAACCAGCCCTTGTACAAATCTGATTTGCAAATAAATATAATTATGATAAAATAAAAAATTACCAAAGTCATCGCCTGTGACTAACTTCGTTGCAATTGAACGCATCGCTATAAACGATGTGCCGTTCAGAATTTCTAGAAGGGGTGCTGTAAACAAAAAAAATATTAATAATATCAAGTATAATTAATTCTTATTGTACATGTTGTGTACAATAAGTATTTAATAAGTATTTAATAAATATGTATTTAATAGTAAAAATTCATTTATAAAATAAAATACATATTATATCTATTAGTTTTGTAAGGAAATTAACAATCAGTTAAAAAACATTCACTTATATAAAAATAGGTTATTATAACTTATAATGAAAAATGATTTTCTCTCCTTCTTTCCTTCGGTTTTTTTTTTGCATTCCTAAACATATCCGAAATAATATTTGGAAATTTACGTGACTAGAAAATCATAAAAAGTATTAAGTATACTAAATTTTGCAATCGTTTAAATTTTATACTGCATATTAATATCCTATATCATGTGTATGATAAAAAGATAACATCAGTGTGCCACCTCGTTCTATCGTGTGGCGACTAACCGATAACTTAATTGGGCTTGTGAGATTACGATGACCTTCACATAGTAAAATAAACACAATATGTAAGGCAAAACAATTTTTTATTATCTAGTTACTAATAAGAAACTTGATAATCACAGAACACAATACGTTTAACTGCACAACACAATGCAAGGTACCACGGCAGTTAAAGCATGTGACTAGTTTTTCGTACAATTTCATAAAATCATTCTTATCGGATGCCTACGAGATATAAAGAAAACGCCCTACAAGTTTCAGGTCCCTACGATTAGCGGTTTATGCTGTGCGTTGATCCGTCAGTCAGTCATGCAGGACAAAGCAAATTATATGTATGTAGATGTTTTAGACCTTTGCCTGTGTTGTTGTTTGCCTTAGGTTTTTTTTTACATTTTATAAAGGTCATTTCTGATCTTGTCCTTCCCCGGGTCAAAACCCTGAGATAAATGCGTACATCTATATATGGGTGAAAATTATTTAAAATGACCAATTCGACAAAATGGAAACAAAAGTGAAATCGTAACAAAAATGAAACGCATAACAAAAAAATAACAAAAATGAATCATTAGGGTCTTTTCACAATTCACATAATAATGGGAAATGTTTTTTTAAATAACAATATAAAACACGACATTGATTTATTTTACGGTTTTTTTAATTAAAAAATTATCAAAACTCACGAACACGTCTACACAGTTAAACATGCTACATTTAGGTATATTACATCCCCTCATTAAAAAAGTACACACAGTCAAACATAGACTCCAACTTTTTTTAAGTCGGTTAAAATTAGACTTGTGAATGCGGCTTTTGTTCATTTTTGTTATATCATTTTTGTAACGTCAGCAAAAAACGTTACAAATCGTAACAAAAATGAACAACTCCGCAAGTTTGAATATAAACTCAAAATTTTAAGTCTAGTAAGTATTTCAATGAGCTTAAGCACTTTACAAATCAATAATCGTCATAGATGAATCTTTTAAATGAATCAATAAAACATGTAACTTCTCACTTATCTGTGTACTTTGGGCAACAACAAAAATGAGGATGAGAAATTATAAAATTCAGTTCACGACACAAAAACACACGTTCTCTCGTTTTCCAAACCTTGACAAAATGGCCAACATGTAGTGGCTTCTAGCGTCTGATTGGCTCTTTTAAAGAGTGAGTGTAGCATTTGATATTTATAAAAACTACCAAATTAGGTCGTGAGAAAAAGGAATAACAGGGCTATGAGCGCTTTATGTACTTATGTCCTATTCCTAATTTTAAAATTTCCATTCAGGTAATATGCGACGATACAATGAGCCCGGCTACTTTCGAGCGTTCCATCTACATCGGCCTAGTGTTCTACTCCATGTACCTGATCGTTGGTATCGTTGTGGATGCTCTGGGCAAGAAGCTCATCCTGATCATCGTTCTAAGCTGCACCGGGCTGTGTGGAGTGGGAGTTAACCTCGCGTACAACCAGCAACTAGCCGTCATCCTGTTCGCCATCTTCCAGATGTGTGGCGCTTGTATTGGGCTAATGAATGCTGTTACTGTGGAGCTGTTTCCAACTAAGTACAGGTCGGTTATGGATGTGATATAAAAAATCAAAATTATCTAGCAAGTGAGATATATAATTAGATCTCAATTCGTCTCATCTTAGTCTTCAAGGATAGCAACGCTTCTATGTATAGATAGGTCTACCTTCCTATTTGAAGGTTAGACGCGGATGTCAAAGGTTTCAATCGAGGTTAAGGCTGAGATCCTTCTTGAGCGCGAATCTAAGTATTAAAAACCCGCAATCAAAATGGATGGCCCAAGCCTTGCAGTAACCACACATCAAGTAGTTAGACAATGTCTAATGATCTTATTGTTTCAGAGCGATGGCAATATGCCTGTCCATGATGACGGGGCGTTTGGGCTCCATGGTTGGCTCCAATGTTATCGGCATTTTGCTGGACACCAACTGTGGTGTCAGTTTCTATCTCTTCGGTGGTTTGATTATTGGTAAGTATTCTTAGCTATAGCGGGAAACTGTTGGATCCACAGGGCGCAGGACCGGGCTTAGGAGAGGCCTATGTCCAACAGTGGACCGCCAAAGGCTGATGCATGGATGGGATGGATTTATTAGCTGAGTACCTACAGTAAGCAAATTAGTCACGCAATGCTTTACGGGTACATCAATACATATCTGCAATTTTTTGATATTCTATGACGCCTCATTTGATATAAAATTTTTAATTAAATAAGATGACAAGATTTCTCTTGTGTCGTCTTTTTTAAATGAAGATAGAACGCAATCTGTGTAAGGATCAAATTAATCTTTAGAAAAAGTGTAATGGATTGATCGTGTCGCTGTATCACCACTTAGTATATAACAAAGTCGGTGTCTCTGTCCCTATATCCCTATGTATGCTTAAACCTTTAAAACTACGCAACGGATTTTGATGCGGTTTCTTTAATAAGTAGATAGAGTAATTGAAGAGGAAGGTTTATATGTATAAACGTTCACAGTTTTTCTGTAGTGTATTTAGTATCAGCATCGCCCCCGTGCGAAGCTGGGGCGGGTCGCTAGTTTACAATAATAAAATTTCGATTACAGCCAAATTGTAACTACGAGGTAGATTTCACAAATCTGTAGGTAGGTATATTCTAATATTTACACATAACAATTCAATTTGATTCTAGGATGCGCCATGCTGTGTATAACTCTCCCTGGAAAAGGTAAAGGCCTGGCCAAGAAGCTTACGGTAGAACCAACGCAGAATGAAACACACGAACCGGTATGATCCGGTTGTATCCAGATGTGAACCGGTTAAACTTAGTAATCCAGTGGCGACGATTATGAGACGAGTGAAAACAAAATCGTTTTGTCGTTGCTTAGTAAAAATAGAAATAGTTTCTCTGAAACTGTTTTAGTATACAAACATTTTTAATTGCAGTATAAGTGATTTCATGAGAATGCACATAATATGCGCAGTAAATTCGAACGACAATAGCGTGTTGATTCATTTTTTGGTCACAACTGTAAATAACTGCTTATAATTTTGTGGATTTAGAACTTAATTCTTATACGCTTAGTTCGTAAGTTTGTTAATTAAGTACAAAAGAGGCTGGATCCTTAACATTCCTACGACATAATTATTATTTCCTAATTAATTTATGTTTTATTAGTAAGTGATCAAGAAGAGATTATTTAAAATATATTTTTTGTAACAACCGGCTTTTAATTTATTCTTTCACCTTGTTTGAACATCTCCCAAAATGCTAAAAGAAAACACAGTTACAAAGTTTATTGTTTTCAATCCAAATATACGCAAAACTTAAATATCATGTTATTAATTGACTACAAAAACAATTCATTGAATAGGAAAACATTATTTCATACAACATTTACAACAAAATGTACTCAGAAAACTGTCAGAAAGCTTAAGGATCCGAGAGACGTAGTCTAGACAGTGTTACTTTGCGCAAAACAGATGCGCAGTAGGTACTCTCTAACTGCTACAATTCAAAATACTACTAAAACTGCCTGAAAACAGACTGAAGGGGTTGAAAGCTCGGAAAATTCCTTAGCAACCTGAAAATGCTCCGCGCCGCCCTAAGAGCCGGAAGACGAAGGTATTCGTTTCCGTAGAAACCTGAAGGAGGGCAGGAAAATGTCTGACTTGTGGGCGGCAGTACTAGGATCGCAGAAGTGTTAGGAGCTTGTTCTAAATGCTCACCATAACGCAACGCGCAAGCGCGCGGTTATTGATTTTCTTCCACCCCTCTCATCTTTACCCACGTTTTCATAAAGCTAGTAAGAATAGATGCGGCAACTAGTTTTCTTTATTGTTAGTAATTGAAAAATAATCGCAGTTCATAATACGACATAAGACTTATTAAGAGTAATCAAACTTTTTCTAATTTCACTAATTTCAATTAAGAAAATTTCGCAGGATACGTAATCACTCAATTATGTAAATAATACCTCAACGTATTCTTATAAAAATGTAAAAATAAAGTCAATAACATATAATTATAATACCTTTTTAATATCTTGGATGCCTCCTCCCTGAATTCGTAACGGGGTGCGAGGTTAGAGCTATCAAATCTATAAGCTTTCGAGGAATGCGGCTATTTCTTACACTTCATGTTCCTCTGGTAGAATGGATGTCAGAGAAAGTTTTCAGAAAAGAAAGTCGAGGGCTTTTCCAAACGTTTATACTACGAGAATATCCGATCCTCTACAAAAAAGTTCACAAATCCTACTATACATGGTTTTGCTGCTTGTAAATCTTGTAGAATATTTGATCATAATACACTCTTTTAAAGATATACTCATATCACATCATTTAAGTCAAATCTTCTTAATCTTAGAACATTTATTTTCATAATAATATAAAAAAATTATTATTTATTTTATATTCTGAAATTAAATCATATGACAATACTAGCTGTGTCCCCTTGAACACACACAACAAATTTCATCAAAATCAGTCCAGTCGTTTAGGAGGAGTTCAGTGACATACACTCGCACATAA
>DWQK01001113.1:0-16828 GCA_018231225.1 Noctuana stator
GTGTCGGATGTTGTCAAACCGCCCAGAGGGCCTCCGACCAGGTTTAACGACTGTTATCTGTCGATAACAACCGGGACTGACGGCTTAACGTGCCCTCCGAAGCACGGAAACGCGTATGAAATTTGCCACTAGCGGTCACCGATCCGAGTACCGGCCGCGCCCGACGTTACTTAACAATGTGATCACTTGCGATTCACACTATCAGTTCGTATCGGCTATGCCGCTTCAACACATTATTAGTCAGACAAAAATTTGTGTTAAAATTTTTGAGATGTAGGTACCATAAGTTTCTGAGATTCGGTAATAATAGCAATGAAATAACTGACAAGGTCCAGATGAACTTAACACACACTTTATACATCTTATCACTTATCACTTATCACTGATCTAATTGTAAGTTCTCTGCAGAGTACATTTCTTATGTTAGATACTCACAACAATTACATGTGGGTAGAGTTAACTAAGTCTGTAATTTCTGAATGAATAAAGTCGAAATGATAGTACATGACATCATTTCAAATACTACACAGAACAAGACTTAATTGTCATAGAGAAGTTTTACTGGAATTTGCCAGGTATGTTGATTTAAGAATGATGTCGTCAATAAATCACGTTCAAAAGGTAATTTGTAACCTTAGCAAGCCTTTATTAATATACTAACACTGTCATGGATATGTTGATTTTCATCCAACAACTGCCTACCTAGTTAGTGTCTGTACATTTCACAAACTTGATTTCTCCGCGATTGCAAGCAGACCTGCGCTTGCAAAACTAAGCGTGGGCTTATACGGAAACGAGCTGTTTCTATTTATTGTTTGACGATATTTTAATTTCCAATTAACATAAGTTTCCAGAATATACCATGGGCGCGATATAAATATTCTGTTAATAGGCTTCATTTGGGTATGTGATATTCCAACCCCTATTGTGGGACCATGTTAGATCCTGTGGCAGCTACCGTTCCCCTCGTTACATCCGATAAGTTTAATGGACTCTTATAAGAACTAACACAAAAAATGTATTTACTTTACACGATAGGCTTACCGTGTAACTGATCCCTCAAGTAGGAATTCGTCGATGGTGAAATGTACCGGTTGAGTGCACTTCACCTTGACTATGATGTCGTAGTTATAGATTTTGGGCAAAACGATGGTTTCACGTTTGCGTTGCGTTTACGCAGCAATCCATAGTCGTGCACTGCGAAAAATTTCAACATAACTGTAGCTATAATAAATAATATATATTCATAAAACGAAGTTTTAAGCATTTTGGTTATTGAAACACAAATTATTGAATTAGCAACATTAAAAGACTTTTCGTTTTGATAGCATTTTATTTTCTATGTATTTTTAGTAAGTACATACGAGTAACATATAATACCTACGTATATTTTCTAGGTTTATTAGCTTTGTTCCCCCTTTAAAGAGCTTTTAGAGATTTATGCAGTTTCAAATCGCCAACTTCGCACAATCAAATGTTTCGCTCTAAGAATTCCCATTCATGCAACTGACTTTTACAGCAAGTCTCACTTAAATCTCTTTGCATCACATGTACTTTTAACACTATTTGTGAAGAGTAATTCTTAACTATATTAATGCTGGTTGATTTTTTTCCTTTGCAGGTGGCTGTTGCACCTGTTGCACACTACGCAGCTGCACCGGCCATATCCATAGGCCATGTAGCGCCATCTTACGGATATCACCACTAACGAGTTACTGAGTCTTGATTTTTCTATGTCATATTATTAGTTACCTTCTATTTTTAATGCATAATGCTCCCTCCGATTGCTGTTTATTTTATAAAAAAAGTTTAATACTATTTTGACGGTATAATAATAAAATATGTTAGTAAATAATAAGCTTTCAAAACTTTTTTTTTCTTGGTTGTTAATACCTATTTATACTTTTCGTTTAAAATTTTATTGCGATAGACATAATCATTATCGGAGAGTGCAAAAAAATTTAGGAACCCGGCAAGTTTAATGATTAACGTGAAGGAAAACTATATTATGAATTATATCTACTTATTTATAATTAAGCTTAAATCAAGCTCTACCCAAGATCAAGCGCTACCCAAAACAAATAAGTTAACTTTTCACTAGTAGTTACGGTAAGTTTACGATAGGTAGGTACACACTAGAGGCAAAATTAATGAGTCTTAACATAGCATATTTACAGAAGTTATTTTGGCAGAAAAGGCGTTTGTGATAAAACTTAAATTACCATATCGAGCGTTTTACACTTTTTGAAGGAACACTTTGGTACTTTTGACTGATTTTTGACTAAATACCTAAAATCTCATTTGCAACGAGTATTGCTTTTGTTAGGACCGGCCCAAGTTATGTGTCTATCCGTTCCTTTGTATTAAGTGTATCTATGTAGCATCTAAAGTACAAGTAATCGTATATAATGTTGAATGTATTTCATAATTTTCATGAAGTATTTATTGTTAATACGTTATGTTAGAATGAAAATTTGTTCAATACAATGTAAATGATGAAGAGAATAAACAATAATGTTTAAAAATATTTTTTGTGTCAATTATTTGTGTCAATTATTTGTTATTTTTGTAAATTATGAGTGAAATCCTATATTTTGACGCATCACTGGTGGATATCTTCATACAAATGAAATAAACCGAAAATTTAACAAATGATATTGAGTGATAGATGACACAACTGTAGGTTACGGGAGAAATTAAAAAGCCCTGATTAAGCATTTGACTGCATTCTGTATCTACAAAAGTAAAATACTAAAGAAAGTAGGCGTGAAGCGTGGGTAAGGTTGTCGACGTCAGTGTTGCCATATACATCAATTTACAATATCACGATATAATTCAAAACTGCACTTTTATGGGTTTTGTCCTTAAAAGATACGAATTATGGAGTCGCCAAAAGTTTTTTTAAACCGTTCCTTGAAGAAGTGACGGGAATTAGAGAAGATCGAATTTCTTTTCTTTTATCACAGACTTTGATATTGTAACATGAATATAAATAAGTACCTAGACATAGGTGCTTATAAGATAAGATAAGATAAGCTATCTCTTATATTTTATTGGTATCTTAGAATGTACAAATATCTACGTATTATGTATGTAGTATGTTAATCTGAAAATATAAAATTTTGGATTAAGCGAGTAATATGCTGGATAAAATTGCTAGAGCTGTTACAGCTGGATAAAATTTACAAAAAGAAAATCAAATAAAAATGGAGCGTTCTGCGCAATTGCCTTACAGCAATCAATTGCGAATGACCAATTATCTCCCTCGTACCTAGTTCTGCTCACCCGATTGCTGTTATCATCTAACAGTGACAAAAATGTACTTAAAAGTGATTATGGTGTTAAGGCTAAATTCATATCTACAATTCTTCGAATGCAAAACAAGCTTTCATCGCCTGTTGTAAAATGGTCAATCCACTTTTCCACTGCAACTGGTATGACATCAGATCGACTCGAATATGGCCAATATGGCTTTATTTCCCTCTTAGCATATAAAACTTAAATCGGAGTATAATTTAATATGTCGGATATATCTATCTGACTTTCTTTATACATATTTTATGTTCTACTTTAACATTTATCATGATATTTATATATGTATTTGATACTTATTAAAAGTCATCTTCGGCATTTCTTTAGCAAGATTTTGGAGACAGTTCGTAATAAAAATAAAAGTGTTGATAAGAAAATTTTGATGAAGCTTTTAATTGTCTTATCTGTCTTATTCAACAAACTCTTAAACTTAATTTTTCAGACAAAAAGATTGTCATTGTAGAGACAAAATACAAATCTAAGTAGTGTTACGAAGGATAGAGACATTCTTCCTAACTCTAGGTATGTGTTGGTGTAGGTAGATATATAAGTTTAATACCTACAAACGGATGTCGTTTTTGGCTTGCTAAAACCACTAAAAGGAGGCAACCATGTAGAGTTCACGCATTGAGAAGCTCCGTTTGTCAGTACACACACACTTCCGCTGTCGCAAAGCTTAAGAAGATAACAGTTTGAAACAGTGCTTTCTGTGATATAGTGAGCTGGTTACGTACAATATGAACTTTTTAACGGTAAGTTTGTTTTTTGTAGTGGTAAAATATTTAAAAAATTATGGATTTTTTTTCTTTATTCTTCATGTGTGGAAGGGAGGCTATAGTATCGCATTTAAATTTAATTAATTTTTATAATTTGAAATATAATATAATATTAACAATTTTAATTTGTAATAGAGTTTGTACTAATTGTGTTTTTACATCATTGCTCTATAAAATTTTCAAGGCATTTCAAATAATCCAACGCCTAACATTTTAGATGGGCCCGACGGTTTTCTTAGTTTTATTACCGAATTTTAAATAATAATGAGTATAAGTTTTGGTAGAAGGAGAATTTTTTCGCAGCATTCTTTCTCCCGGGTAGACAGTCAAACACTTTTATTAAAATATTTATTATTTTGTGTACCTGAATTTTTAATTGTTAATAAAAACCTACTGGCCTTCTGAGTATCTAAATAACAGAAACAAAAAATGTTCCACAAGAGTATCAAAGAAATAATATCCTTACCTACTTGGTATCACAAATCATAAGAGATCATTTGGACAGAAGAGTAATGTGATACATTACTCAAACTGGTATTAATGGGTGGGAAGAAAGATTACAACTAATTGATATAAATATCACCGGATCTTCATTAGCTAGAGATTTTCGCGAGCCTTACTCATAAAATATATTTATTTTTATTGCCTTTTTTGTGGATTAGCTAATGACTACTAAGTCCGGGAAGTATTTCGAGTTGTAAAGTTTGAGAATCCGTTTCGAATCACAGTCCATTATTCAGGTAGGTTTTTAACCAGAAATAAGCAGAATTAGTATCCTATGTGGTTCCTATAAAGTCTTAAAAATACTATGAGTTTTAGTAACTGATCAAACTGACATTACTTACTTTACTTTGTGGGATTTACTGGTATATCAGAAAACTTAGGCGGTGTTCATAATGTAGGTACGTATTTATTGCATTTGTATCAAAACACTGTAATTGAATTTTTAAAATTATGTTTATCTCCTATAGGTACGTAAAGCTCAAAATATTAAGAACTATACCATTGTAACGTGCTGTAAAACTAAAAGTAAGATACTCGTATAGGTACCTAGTAACTCTATGATAGTGCCAGTTCTGTTGATTTATACACGAAATTCTCGATTTTGTCATTTTCAGGTCATCGCTTTTACAACATTTTTGTGCCAAAAACCAGTAGACCCCGCGCCTCGGAAGCCAAGACTCACGCTAGCTGAGCCAATGCCTAGTTACTATAACACCGATATAGGAGGTAATTATGTAATTTCTATAATCAAATAGTCGTATCTAAGTAGGTATGTGTTTAATTGTATTGTAGATCGTATTGCTTTTCTAAGCAATCTGCATGTTAAAAAATCTAGAATGTCCCAATTTAAAGAAGAGTTTTGCACCCAAATCTTATTGTAAATCTATTGAGGCTCGGGTACAAATGCGATGTAACTAAAACATTCAACGAACAAACCTATTTATCTCTTATCTATTGCTCTTTTTACTTTCATACTTTATAATTACATTTTACATTTCAATCATGAAATAAATGTAATTTTTATATGTTTGAAGTTATAAACAAACCGGTGCCAATGTTAATAAAACTCCTAAGTTTTGTTTATGCTTATCGTAAAAATCCCGTTATTATTTTACTTATACGATGTTGACTACCTATTTGTGTAAACTGAACCTATTATCATCAGTCATATATGGCAACACTAAAATTCCTTTAAAGGTGATTCAGGCGCCTACTCATTTGGCTACGATGTGGTCGATCCGGCGACTGGTAATACTCAATTTAGAAGTGAAGAGCGCTATCCAAATGGTACAGTAGCAGGTAGCTACGGCTACGTTGACCCATTGGGCGAGACCAGAGCCTTCAGATATATTGCGGATGAGAAAGGTTATAGGTAAGATTGTACAAGATTAATATGACCACTCGATGTTATCTTAGTAAATATAGTTCTGATTTAACTGGTTTAACTTCTTTTGAGCCTAGAACATTCTTAACATTATTTTGACATCGATCAAATTCAAAATAATATGTCTACATGATCTTACTTATGTAATTTGTTTTGTTATATTGAGTGACCACTATTAATTATGATTGTACCTATGTTAGTATTTTTTACTTGTCTGTTTTAGAGTAACAAGTGAGAAAAAGCGCGACCATCCCAGTAATACAAATGCTCATTTAGAAAGTACATCTACAGAAGCATCAATAACGTGGACGCGGCCTAGCAAGAAGAAACCTCACAAAAATAAGGATCAGAATATTCTTTCTAAACGGCAATACAATAACGTCCAACCACCTGGATATTATTTACTTTACTAATTGTTAATTATTATTTTAAATTAACTATGTTTGTTGTTAATATAAAAGCAAAGCAAGGTGTTGGATAGGACTTTTATCTTATTTGAATTCGACGTGTGTCTACAATGTGCACATAATCGTTAAACATGGTGTCCTGCACTCTTGTGTGTCTTTTATTTAAGATGAAAAATGCTCAAAAAATTATTTTAATTACAAATAAAAACAGAATTCAAATAAATAACTTAAACTGTTTCGGATTTCAATAATTTATTTTTTACTTTGTACCCAATTTTGAATCCCATGATATATATTATATAGGGCAAAGATAAAATGTAGACTAACGGTCTAATATTGCACTGACCTCTTTTTTAAAGCTCTATATTTCATTAATAATAATTATTTACGGTAGTGTGACACAACATTTTTAGTGGTTGTCATCTTAGATTGATTTATATCTATAGTTGTCATGCAACGATTTATTTTCTTCAGTAGAATTTCTAAAATGAAATCTTTGAAGTACTTAATAGCCATTGATTTGGTTTTTTTCATTACAATTTGTGAATTAGTGAATGGTAAGTTCAGTAATTATTTACCAGGGAATTATAAAATGTTTTAGACACAACAATTCAGAAATAGCGTGGAGAGAGATGTGATTGAGCATATAATCTACACGAAGAGCATTAATAGAGAAACGATGAACATAACATTAGGCAAAGATTTAGCTTTAGGTGCAACATAATAAATGGTAGATAGATAGGTAGGTAGAGTTTTCTATCTCAACCACAATAACTCATAGAAACCTTGCGCCTATTTAAATATAAAAGCAAATAAATACTTAATGGTTACATTGCTAAGTTGAAATATGAAAGGCAAAGGTTGATAATATTGATTTAATAAAGATTTGAAACAATTTGTACTTTAAGGTTATCCGGTGATAAATAAAAATGAACGACAATATCCTAATGGCACAGTTATCGGAAAATACACTTATACGGATAATGAAGGAAATCCCACTCATGTTAAGTACTTCGCAGACGATGCAAGCTATGGGTAAGTGATAAATGAAAATAAATGCTACGTAATCACTAATTCAATAAAGTTTGCTATGAAATAAAGATCAACTGACCATTTGTAAATAACTTACCAGTTGTTAGTTACTAGGCACATTATAATTTATACCTTCCATAGATCGTTTTTAATCCTGAGGTAGGCAGGTAATACCCTTGCTAGCGATAACAAATATTGCAGACTATGGTTATAAAACAGTCTGTATCAAAACTACCACATACTATATCTATATCATATCTATATATCTATAGCATATAAAGTACATATATCCTTTATGTGGTATATAAAAAACATTAATATTTTGTAGAATAATTAAAGACTGAACGACAGATTGTTTTTACTTAAGTAAATTTTCTTTAATTTTACCTTTTCTTATTTCGCAATTAATATTACATATTTATTCATTCATTTTACAGTGTGGAGCTAAAAAGCTTTAAAGTTATTAACAGTAATTCTGATTCATTACAAGCGGAGAAGCAGTCAAAACTTCCATTGCAATTAAATGACGATCCTTTCGAACTGGTTATGGATCCTTTTGCTGGTCTTAATGATCTTTCAGTTATGAATAAAAATCTAACTTTTGATTCTATGCAATATAATAACGAAAAAGCAAAGGGATCACGCAAGGAAGATTTAAAAAATAATGCTGATTATGAAATATTCTTGCAAAATGAATTGAAAGCTCCCGAAAAATGTGGAAAGGAAAAAGTTAAAATATACTTCGACAAAGACAAAAGGAAGACGCGAAATGCAATGAAACAGCTAAATACAGTAGAATATTGTAAGAAGTTTTGATTTTGTTATTTTATGTCTTGCTTCTTTAACTTACGCTAGAGAGTTTTAATAAATTTATTAAATTGTATCCTTGTTTTCTTGTTTTTCTTATCTTAAAGTGGCAGCAAGTCAAGATCATCTCAGTTTTCTATTATCTTGTCGTAGCAAATAATAACTTATCCTATACATTTGAACATCGCCTTTTTGGCATGGCAAAGTTTTATTTTGATTTTAGAAACTGGACTGACTGGGCTTGCAGAGAACTTCTTAACAACTTGAGAAGACTTGTTAACAACTTAGTTAATTTTTGATAATTATCTGTACGCTTCATAAATTCAATCGTGAGTCGATAAAGAAGTCTACACGCGATCAAACGCATTGATTGAATGTAATTTCCGCTTTAGTAATTGATAGAGTTTAAATACTATTATTTATATGTAACATATTCAAAGGAACGATTTATTATGTTTTTCATAAAAAATGTATTTTACCAATATATAAACACTAATATATACTTACATATAAATACATACTTCATTGTTATAAAGGGTTCAAAATTAGGAGCATAAATTATTTTATCTATAACAGCGGTTAATCTCGTTAAATAATCCAATAGTCTATTTTCAAATTTCCTCTACTTCCTCGTCACATAATAGCATGTAACAACAATATCAGTTCTACATACCAGTATGCTTGATACTGCATGCTTAGAATTGTTCATGAGGAAAATCTCATTTAACTCAGCATTACTGTATTGTATACGTGCATTGACTTGAGAGACCCTGTTCTTAGATTTATCCATAACGTACGTTATGTAAACTTAAATCTAGTGATAACCTGCCTTCTGTATCGAAACTAATATAAATTTTGGAAAATATTTAGAAGCGCGGAACAGGCGCCAAAAATACATTATTGAATCACAATTTTTTCCATGCAAAAGATAAAACCAATGTACATAATATTATAATATGTTGTTGATATTGATACTTGGTCATCACTACAGCTATATTCCATAAAGGACTAAAGGTTTAACTCTGACACGTAACAGCCATGTATATTCATAATGTTTACAGAGCTGCAAATTGTTATGGTTATAGAGGTTAAAACCATTGTCATATAATTAGGGTGAAGAGGAAAAGTAGGTTGACCGGAGTAAAGTAAGGGTGACTCCATGTTATACTAATGAAAGTGATTTTGCCAGAACAGCTTTTGTTTTAGAGCTTACATTTTTATATAATTTTTAAGACATAAATAAACATTTATTTTTCACACAGAAGCAAGGAAAAAATAAAAACAGGAAAGCATAAAAGTAAAAACATAATGAAAACAAAATCATATATCGTACTTTTGATTCCAGCACATTGAGCTAATTGACTTAAATAATGTTATTTATGGTGGTATATACGAGGACCACCGCTGCCTTCATCGCCCGCCGTAAAGGAAATCTTGTGTCAATTTCTTGTGTTTGAATTAACCAAATTAATCCTCATGAGTAGCAACTCATCTCTCTCTCTCAGTGGCATGCACGCTCAATATATAGCCGAAATATGTAGCTAATTATAATACGTAAGTCAATCAAAAAAAATGATCGAGTCACTAGGCCTGCGGCTTTACAGTTGCACAACTTTTCTCGCACATTAGTAACACACATTGTTATGTTATAAGAATATCTGTTAGGAGACTAACTAGGAGAAATTTCTATTATTTACAAAACTTTGTAAACAAGCATTGGTAAGTGCCTAATGTTAATTTTATTATACAAAAGGTCTCAGCAGTAACGTTCATACGATTGGCAGTTACTTAGTGTAGGTATGTACTTATTGATTAAAAATTATAAGTACTTAAGGTTTTTGTTGGGATCTTTAAAAATGTAATATTGAACTTGAATAATAAGTATCAATGGTAAACCGCTTTCGTTTTTAGTTCAACATAAGGATTAATATGAGGTACGAGTATTATTAAAGTGTTACAATCTTCAAATTATGTTAGAAAAATCAACAAAGCAATGAAATTTTGTTGAAGTGTATCTATTTACAAATATTTTTAATATCAATTAGATTGCATGAAAGTTGCTCAGACAAACACAGCACTGGCGAGAAATAAAAGTTATTTCTTTATTCATCTATTATGCTCCTAATTTTATTTATTTTGTTCTTCACTTAACAGCACCGTATAGCGTTAATAATAAATAATAATTTCCAAACCCATACATCCAGCACTGATATTAATATGTATTTCCACACGTTGTTACATTATGTACATAATAAGTGCTGATTTGAGGAGTTAGCGGCGAGAATGAAAATATCGAGCATGATATAACTGTTCGCTGGGTATGTAATGATGCGGTATAGACATTACTTCATTCTTTTGTAGTAATTTGGTGTTAAATTAAGGTTACTCTACTATAGTTCCCAAGTAATTGTATATCCTGGTTGTAGCTGGCACTGGATCGTGGTGAAATTTCGGCGCAAATTGGTATTTTTATATTTTGATTAGGTATAAATGATCGCATAACAGTAAGTAGATAGTCATTGTTTATGAACTCCAGATGTCACGTTACCCTTATCTCTATTTCCAGCTCAAGTATCTGTCAAATATTTTTTCAGTTTGCCAAATTTCATTGAAATATGTTAATATAGTTATCCTATATAGGTATTAATTTAGTATCTAAGTAAATTTTTGCATTATTTGTTTTTTTTTTGTTTAACCTAAAGTAAAAAAGTAACCACAAATTTTTAAAACTATTGCTTGAAGTGAGATTTTTTTTAAAAAAGAAGATTTTTCTCATACTTAATCCATATTAATTTGTTGTAGCAGCCACCACCCTATTGGCTCCTACATATAAATTCTCTCACAGTTTCGCTCAACACATTCGATACATAGCCTCCGGAACGAGTGTACCACTCAATTTTACGTAATATTCATTAGCGTGTATTTGATTTACTTAGACTCGTGTTTTATCCAAGTAAGAGAAAATGGCAGTAAAGGTGAGATTTTATGTGTAACCTTTTGTTCACAATTTTTTTTTTCATATGCACAATTTATTAAATTATTAAATTCATAACATTAAACAATACTTATAGTTTTAAGAAATATAAAAGGCCATGTTCACTGAAACTCATCATAATTTGTAGTCCAAGGGGTTCTTATTATTTTTGGTAGATGAGGTCCAATCTTCAGCTGTTATATGCGGACTTATACGTGTATGTTCTGTTTTCCCGAGAATTGTTCCAAAAATATAAGCTTTTCAGGTGATTATTTATTTATGAGTAAAGCTTATTAATTAAATTTATTCAATATGTGCATATCATTAAAATTTATAACAATGCAAAGGGAGCAAAAACTATCGCATAGCTGGTAGGTTCTAGTTCTAGATCTGAAAGTATCGATGAGAAAATGTACGCAAAAAGTATATTGTTTGGTTTCAAAGCTTAGGTACAAAATTAATTATGATATTGTCTTCAGAGTCAAATTCAACAATATCACTTAATTCATAATGCGAAATTCGCTTCAAATACTTTTTAAATTAGACGTGTCTACACAATTTTTACTCTAACATATTTTAACAATGTATTAATTGAATTTTCGTAACAATCATTAAAAATATTTAATATAGATAAATTGAAAAGTATTAAAGAGTCGCTTTAATTTTAATCTACATTTTGTCTAAATTGTCTTATAATACATGTTATTTTATTAAATCATTCTTAATATTTATAGGCCTACTTTTCATTTTACTGAATATAAAGTATCTAAGTTATCCTTAAATACTTTATTGGAATTGGTGCTAATTTAACCACTTATTTATCTCTACTTATCACCTGTTATTTTGCAGCTTCTACTAGTAGCGTCAGTGTTGGTATCCTGTGTGTATGGGCGGGTGTTCACATTCGTAAGACCACTGGATCTGCAACCAGCGTCAACCTCGTTTCACGCTCAGCCGAAGATCGGTTTAAACTACCATCATATTTCTGAAGATGAACACGTTGATTATTACGTAAGTAAAAAACATCGTTGACCCATGTGGTGTAGTGGTTACCATGCAAGTCCACCATTGGAATCTCCATCAGAATCTCTGTTCTCGGTCTGGGTGTTTGTGTATTTGTCTTTGTGTGTGTTCATGGCACCCACGACACAGGTAATATTAGTGTGCGGCTGTGAGTGTGAAGCGTTATTATTACATATCACATTAAGATAATGTAGTAGTCCTTTATCTTAAAATCTCCTTTAAATGTTCTTGGATGCGATTCCCAGCGAGATATTAGTGGGTATTAGTGTAATTTTTATATTTGTGTCTCTGGGGGCTACCATAGAATTAATACTAGAGTAGAATTATGAATAAGAAGTTTAAATGGATATATTTAAATTATATTAACAATGTACCTCATTCCTAGCTTTACATATCACACGGTTGTAACACGCCAAGATATGACTTTATTTTTTAGTGCTAATAAATAAGCGAAAGGTATATTTAGATATACATACTGCATACTTATCGCATTATTTTATTTATTAGCAATAAAAAATAAAGTCTTTAAGGTAAAGTAAAAAAATAAATTTTAAAATTGAACCGAGATCTATAATCTAAAATATTCAAATTTGTTAATTAAATATTAAAATGTTAAGCTCGGATAAAATAAGTATAAGAATTAAAGCGACAGTAGCACAGTAGTGAGAGTTTAACATCTAGAGTTACCTACGCCTTGAACCTAACACGAATCCAAAGCGCGACCTCTATCGTGTTCCATCGCGCTACGGTTCATCTTACGGATTGATTGCATTGCACTTTCGTTTGCGCTTTCGATGACACTTAACTGCTCTGTTTTCTTTAGGTTATATCACATTAAGTTGGTTTTTTTTTTCAATGTGCACTTCAATTTTTACTTAAGTATGTTTGTTGCTAAATTTTAAATAGAATTGTAATGAACTGTGCAGATTATGCAATGTTCAAGTTTAATGTAAGTTGAAATAAAACTAGCGCATAGTGGTTACTCAAGGGTCGAAATGCAATGGTTATTAAAAAATCTGTGTTGTACTAATTTATAAACACAGAATAAATAAGTTATGTCCTCCATATATTCAATCTTGATTGTGTTTTGTTTTGATACAGTTATAATTTCGACAGTTTACAAACTAATGAGTTAAATTAAGATAATAAAATAAAATACGATACTTAAAAGTTATTATGAACTAACAGTTTTTACAATGTTACAGTGACATATGTAACGGTTAGATAACTTTATTGTAATGCAAGGCAGCTTATGACATAAACGTAATAAAATGCGCTGTTTAGGTGAAGAAAGAGTATGTACCACTACGCTGATCGTAAATTACGAGTATGTTGAGCTTTACTATCAAAGATTATCGTAGCAAATACGAGGTTTTTGTAAGTAATAAGTAAGAAATCAAAATTACGTATTAGTATTTATATGTTATAGTAACTATTTATGATTAAGTATAACAATTAGTATTCATAATGACATTCATTTTGCTTAAATAAGTCTTTTTTCCATCTTATTTATGCTCACTTATTAAGTCTATAAATATCGCCCGCGGAAGTCACCTACGAGTAACAGAATAGTTTCTTATTAAGTAGGTAATACAATAAGAATTCTTAATTCCTTCCTATAGACCCACAATGTAACAACCTATTATGCTGTGCTCTGCATCCGAGCATAGCAGAGCATAATAAGTTAACAAGGTAAGGTAAAAGTGAACATCCGTTTATGAATAGGAATTCACATACGAATCGCACTTCCCGGGGAATGTTCCGTGTATTGACAACTCTGTTACGCTTGCAACATGTTCTCAAGGTGGACGCGCAAGCGTTTTTAATATATATTTTAAGGCGCTATCTTTTCTCAAAAAAATACTGTAATGGGCGATCGGTTTGCGTTCCATAAGGGTCAGTGTTTACCCAAAAAAATACTGTAATGAATCTGTTTGCATTCCTAAATATTAGCGTAAGCGCATAGTTATTTACAGATAAAATAACAACTAACCAAACTAAATATATATAAATTGAACAAGGTACCTAAACTAATAATATGCAATATAAAAAAATCCAAAACCACAGCCAAAACATACAGAAAAACCCGAAATACGCATTCAAGCGTACGTCCACACAGTACCGCGCCGCAGCAATGTTCGGTAGAAGACAACAGAGATGGAAGAAAACTGAACCTAGTGCTTTTGGGCAAATTTGCGAAATAAATTAATAAAAAATTAAGAAACAGCTTGTATTAAAAGTTATGAAAGTTAATTAATTGCATTAAATATGCAAACTTTCTTAGAGTTTATTTCTTAAAGTTTATTGGTTATTTTATCAATATCGAAAAAGGTGTCGATTAACGTAAATAGGTCCTAAATGAACTAGATTTGACTTCCCATCGCCGCTTAACCCTACTGCGCCAAATGTATATTTTTCTTTGTCACTGTGATTTTAATTTAAGAAGTATTGCACAACATGCTATAAATTTAGGTAAGCACCTATATTTTATTTTATGATGCTTTTACTGCGCTTTCAATGTTTAAACTCTTTATTATGTAATTAAAATACAAATTATATGTATCATTCACGTTCTTTTACGTTTTCCGCTATCTCTTATACTACAAATAATTGCATAAGCGCACGTGTTCACGTTAAGCGGTTTCACTTAAAACTGTATTAGGCTTATTGCATAGGTACCTATGTTCATGATTTTTTGTGCTGCTTTAGGTATTTGTTTATTCTTTATAAACTATAATGCTTAATTTATTTTACTTTAATACGTAAAATATATGATTAGTTTCTGGTAGGTAACAAGTTTATAAAATTTTAGAATTTATAAATGTTTGTATTTTTATAAATTGTTTTAATTTAGATAAAGTTTTGTATCAAACAAAACCTCTTTTACTTGTTATACAAATTACTACATGAAATTAAATAACATAATCGTTCGTGCTTATGATATAAAATAAATGTAACCTATCTTCAAGGCGTTAAATCGCAGAGTGAAAACGCTGAACTATAATCGCCTTAACATGGATTTCCGAGGATTACGTTATTATGCCTACAAGAACCTTCATTGAGTCGTTATGTAAGGAATAATTTGTCACGTTACAGGCATATCCAAAGTATGTGTTCAAGTACGGGGTGAATGACTTCCACACCGGCGACATCAAGACCCACCACGAAAGCCGCGACGGAGACGTCGTCAAAGGTATATATCATGAAACAATGGATATTATTCTCTAATGCGATACGTTTTTACTATTACATAACACAATGCAATTAAATGCATCTATGAAGGCATGCTGTATTCATTAAATTTTCTTGTCGACAATGAAATCTTATTGATAATTTTGAAGAATCTCTTACACTCACCATTTTTTTATTAATGGTTCAACACCTGGTTTGTTATTATTTAGCTCATTCTGATTGTTTCAAGATTGCCTCAATTAGTTTTAATATTAAATTCAATGGCGGTGGATTTACCGCGTATTTATAGCCATGTTGAGTTTCTTATATAACTGTTTGTCTTACATTGATAATATTATTAAACAATAATTATATACCGTTTTTTAAAAGCTGGTGCTCGAGTGGGCCCATTTCCATTTGGTCCAGTTTTAACAATGGCATCCATGAGAAAACCATACACTTAAGTCTTAAATTTGTAAATTTGTATTAAGTATAGGCGCGACAATTTTGAAGTCGGTTGTTTCCGTAACGCAAGTTATTGTTAATATTTGTTTCTTTTTGTTTCAGGCCAGTACACAGTGGTGGAGCCGGACGGTTCCATTCGCACAGTGGACTACACGGCTGACAAACACAACGGGTTCAATGCCGTCGTCCACAAAACAGCACCTATCTCCCCCCACGAAGCTGCTCACTTGTAATTCTCTTAATAGGATTGACATCGTATTCGGAACCTTAAAGAAATTAAAATCCCACGTTCAAAGGGATCTGTAATGTACGAGTAATGTAGCCTTCAGTATAAAGGACTCAATTCGTGCCATCCATTGACATAAAATTTACTCAGACTCAAAAGGTTTTGATTTATGGAAATATTGAGAAAAATATAATTTTATTGTTGTCTGTTATATTGCGGATATTAAAAACTTTTCGTATGCTCTATAGACGATTAGGAAAATGTATTTTAAAAGTGTTTGTTACAAGTCTATCTTCAGATCTATGTTAAAATATTAAAATTTGGTGTTAAAAATTATACAATATCTGCAGATCTCTAACGTTCAGAATTTGCTGTAAGTTTTTCTATTAGTTAGCGTTTATTAATCTAATAAGTTATTAGCGTAGAAAGCATATAGAGGTATTTAATAGAGAATACTGTTACAAAAGTTTTGTGTTGTGAAATTGAAAGGTGATAAATTTTTTATTGTTGTCAGTCATTTTTGCGAGATCTCGAGGTATTGGAGACAATTGGACACTATTATTTATTTATTGTTATTTAATTTGTAGTGTTGATTTTATACAAGGTACCTGATTCTTTATCTTCGGATGAAGATTGTAGTTAGGAATTAAAAATGTTAGGTACATTTGTTATTTTTTTATATTGTTGGTTACTTTGTTGCAATTAAGTCAGTAAAATTGACTACAGTCAAACTCGTTTATTTATTTT
>DWQK01001114.1:0-16826 GCA_018231225.1 Noctuana stator
CAAATTCAAAATTTTTATTCATCATAAGGTACACGTATACACTGGATGAACGTCAAATAATTCGGTACATCGGCTTTCTTCTCTACCCTAGGAAATATAAAGATTGACAAGTAAAACCACACATGTGCAACCTACATGCATACACTAGATACTTACTACCTACTTAAATTAACTATAAGACTGTAGACACAATACACTTTTACAAAGAAGTCTAGCAAATTCATAACTCACAACCTTCACATTGTGAGACTGCGCGAATTCTGAAAGAATTAGGACGCATACAATGAACTGTGGAGGTATGAAAAGCTACACGAACAAAGACGTTCTTAGTTAAAAGACGGAGCTACGAGTAGATGCCAAATAGTGAGAATGGGTTAACTTGGACTCATTCAATTCTGGTCTTAATGTTTCCGCTTTAAGTTAAGATGGGTATGGGTGCCGTGTAGGTATGTATACCTATAACATGACGCGTGTTTAGAATTTATATGACAGTAAGGAAACCACTATTATTCACGACTGACGGTCACTTGCTACACCCATATAGAGTGAACAGAGAGAAAGTTACAATGACATACCTATAAATAACATCTAAAAACGTTAGGCTCCGGTTCAGATAAACCGAATTTCTGCAATGCTTGTCATTAAGCTATTTTTGCAAACATGTCATTAGGCTATTTTCAATTCAAAAATGTGTATTTGCATAGGAAATGCGTTAAGAGCAAATAAATTTCGATCGTTTACAAAAAAAAAAATATTGGAAAAAAAGGCACTTACACTTTTCGTGGATTAAACCCTAAACTTTCTCATATATGAGTGGAGACCCGTGCCCAGCAGTGGGAGAGCGATGCGTTAAAGATTATAATGATAGTAGTGCGTAAAATGTTTATAACATAAATGAAGAGAATCGAATCAATTATTAAATATTAACTTTCTTTATAAGAACAAATGATTTGCACTTATATACGACGAAAACTTTAAACGTACGCGCCAGCAAACTTGGGCGTAAAACGTCGTTGAAGATAATGTTATCAATGTTTCAATGAAATTATGTATTTCTGTAACCCCAATCGTAATATCTGGCACCTTCAAGACCACCCGTGCGATACGTATTGAGCACAGACCGTGTATAATGTTTGCAGCATTTGCGCCACAACTTATACGGATGCCGTAAACAATGCATTAGGAATTGCGGATGTCGTGGTCTGCGTCCCCACGAACATTTGAAGATAGGGCTTAAATACACCTAATGTATGTTGCGATATGTACATACAGCAATATCATTTACAGAACACAGCTCAGAACAATAATAAATTAGTAAAGCGCTGATATGAGTGATTACGCACGATATTTTTCATACTTATATTAATGTAAGGCTAGATGCTTCGTTGCACGCTGTTCACTATAATAACTAATCTACTATAGTATCTAGTTCACAAGTTTAGTGATCCGCAATTATAATTTATTTATTCTACTTATACTGTAATAAAAGTAAAAGTCATGCTTAATACATAAATCATTAAATAAAGATATCGGATTATTGGTTTTAATATCCATGTTTCATGTTTAACAATACACAATTTTAATCGAAAAACTATTTATCTTCGTTACAACGAGTATTTCACGGAGCGGTTCAATTAAATTAAATCTTAACTGCGATATACGGGTTCAAATAAATAGATTCTACCACCACTTAATCACCACTGATTGTTAAAAATGTTCCTTATTAATGAAGATCAGTCGTTTTTTAAAGACTGGGTCAGTTCTCCGTTCTCTACAATTCTAGCTGTGGAAGCGTCGCGTACAAAAGTTCATAGGTTTTTAATGACAGGTTTTACCTACTTTTAGGTACACCTACATGTTACGAATATTAAAAACTGTGTTATTTATTTTTATTTTACTCAACTTTTCTCATAATGTAATAAGTATACCAAGTAGCTACCACGATCATATTCCCTACAAAATTTTTGCACATTTGTAAAACAAATTGCAGAATAACTAAAATCTTCCAACACATAAGTCTAAGTTGTTAGCTACTCGTAAATTTGAATTTAGGCCTGCAATGTAACTTTAATTGTTTGTTCTCGAAATGAGAACAGAATGGCTGTGTGCGAAGCTGGCTTGCGGCTTTGTTTATCCAGTGATGAAACTTCGCCATGACGTCATCATCGTTTACCTACTTAAATATTCATTTATAGGACACACATCTTGCATAAAAGTTTTAAAATTCATAATCTAAAGTAATCCACTTATAATTTGATTTTGTTCGAAATCTATTCTTGGTTCTGTATTTACATAGCATAATAATATTATATTTTCTGGATATGCCTTATTTGCTTAAAGATTCCTGCATTGTTATTCAGGGAAAACAGATGCTGGCAGAAAATGCTACTGCTTAGCAATTCAAATGATAGAAGTACCTTTTTGTTGACTTGTTCGTTTTACTTACAATATACGAGCGCCTTCACATTACCGGTAAAGTTATAGATATATTTATAGACAGTTGAAATATTTTAAAATTCATAACAGTATTTTAAATAGTATTAAATTATGGTCAAGCCTCATCTCCTAAATCGAAACTGACCTTTAGGTATCTAAACTTACGACGTTCGCACGTTTGATATTCCACGCATAATAAATGTCCTGACTGAATCCGTAATGAGTAAAGAGTATATTCACAGTTTACAAGGCATCATTATCGCAAGTATACGATCGTTTGGAATTAAAATAAAATGTTCACTTTTGAAATAAATTATATCAGTATTCGAATAGGTACGATCACTCAGCCGTGTTGTTGCAATATCAGGTTCAATAACGTTAATATTTTACCCCTTTTAATTAAGTACTTACTACGTAGGTAGTGTGAGTGATAATGATAACCTTTATTAATTTTGCCACTAAGATAAGATGAAGCGTTAATTTTTAAATAACGTTTTGTGTTTGTTATCTATGAGCACCTTCAACTAAAAACTGAACAATTTTATATTCATAGATATACTGTGAGATGCAGAGCCACTTTGTTGAAAATGTACGAGTAGAGATGTCAATGTTGCTATAAGTAAGTTAGAGGAATAACTTATCTTAATCTTTATGTTAGTTTTTATGAATAACGGTTCAATTTCGACCAATGGGGGCCTTAATACTAGTGGACAAATAGAGGTAACAGAAGTAATTACACTAATTCTAAACCCTAGATTCAACTCATTCATCACACACATACCTTGAACAAAGTAAGTTGTGCGATGCATAAACACTTCCGTTTATGCACCGCTGTGACAACTTAATTGCGTAAAGTGTCAACGTTTGGAACGAGTAATGAAACTGGCGCGATGATTGATTCGTTAACAGTCTGCATCTTAATAGATCCCTTCAACACTTGCATAGGTATATACGTTATTAAATTCGTTATAAAATTCGTACCTAGCTGTCGCCTTTTCATTCTTCACGAATTTTCGAAAGCATCTAATTAGTACTCTATAATATGAACATGGTATCGATATAAAGGCTAATCAAAAGTAATGTAGGCGAATAGGTACATCATAAGCGCCGCCGTCCCGTGCGTCGTAGTAATGTAGAGTCAAATATGTAGAGACATCATGGCTAACATGCCAGAGAGGATTCGATCGGTTTAATTCATATACTGATAGAAATCTCGGACCCCCCACACGGACACGGCGCCCGGTATAACGCTAAATAAAGTAGGTACTTTCAGCATCACTTGATTTCATACATTTTATTGGATATCGTATATAATATAATATGATATAATATGAAATAAACAATTTAATGTTTGCGACGTATATATTTAATGTCATATCAGCAATTTTTTAGATGTATTTAATTTTATCTATTTCCTTATAGATACTGTAATCCTATCGAATTATCGAGCTTTTATAGAGATTACGTAGGTGGTACCTTATAATATTGTTTAGCCCTAAAAGCTAGCAAATAAGCGACAAATATTTTTGATGCCTTGTAGGTAGGTAACTGTAACCCAATTTTCACCACATCGACATCCGTTACATTTAATGCTTAAATATAAAATAAAATAACTAACAATGCATTAGGTACTTATCCAAACAGAAAATGACATATCACGTTTCATTATGATAAATTAATTTGTATTCCTCGGTTATTGTTAGACGAGGGGTGGTTGGGGCAGCATAAATGCGCGTGTAATATTCCACGTAAAATAGAATCAACTCCGCAGCCTCTTGACATACCCACTAGGGACAATTTGTTGAGGAGAAAAAGCAGTCAAGGGTTATTTTTGCGGTTGCATTGTGTCGAGTTTTAAGCCCCATAAATTATGTTTCACTCGAAGTTAGTGCACCAGGTGGTCGGAGTTATTTTAAACTGTACTGTTTATACACCAATAGGGAAATAAATTATGTTTTATGACTAACGTTAGAATAAAACTGATTCATGGTAAGGTACCACGACAAGTTTACTTTTTTTTATATTACCGACAATATTGTATAGAAATATATCACTTTCTCAACAATTGTATGTAATTAAATTAGATTTTAGCGATGGTATAAGGAGAGCGACAGCTGGTGAGCATGCTTCGTGAAGCGTGATGTTTTTTTGCGATGGTCTGATGTTTTGCAGTGTCAGTATAAATTTCAGCAACGAAACTTTATCCGTAATTCAAAGCGGCAAACGGCCTTAAAGCGAGTTAAATTGTTTTTGTTATGGTATGTAAAACTTTTATATATGCCTTGTTCTGGTTGACAAACAAGGACACAGATGTTGTCTAACTAGATACGGATAGGCAGTCAATTGTTTTAATTTATCTATTGTTCGTTAAGAGCCTAGCTGAAGCTTTGTCGTGCATATGAGTATGAGGAACTCACGGTTTATAGTAGTAAACAACGAGTGCGTAAGTGCCAAATCCAATGAATAATGTAACTCAAAATGATCCAATAGCGCTCTTGTTATGTTCATTAGTAACACTGGCATTACTGGGTACCTGTGAATTGCCTCCTCTGGGTCCGTCATTTCCGGTCAATGCGCTTTAGGCAGTTCCTGTACTGTGCAACATCCGGCACAATCACAATTACTTACGCATTTTTATCAAAAACAGTTTATTGTTACTAAAATGGTTCGTTCGTAAATAATGCCATTCGTGGTCTACGGCACCATTTATCATGTAAAAACAATAGTTTTAGTTACGAGTACGAACCTACTTAGTCCACCTATATAAATAAAGATCTGTTTTGTTTTTGTTTTAATTTCAATTTTTTTTAACTATTTGTTTATTAATACATAACAAATAGGTAGTTAAAAAATTGAATAGTAAACTAGAACCAGAGTAAGCCATTCAGACGTCGTATGACAATTTTATGTTAAATTTTTGCATCGTTTTTTGCTATACATAGATAAACGCAATATTATACATTATATACATAACTTTTAATCCGAATTTATAAAATTAAATAAGGTATATTCAGTTGGCGAGTAATCCAGGGCCATGGGAAACTTCACCTACTTATGTATTTCTAGTGATGAGTAATCTGTGCTTATAGCGCAGCGTCTGAAGATGTGATTTGTCGCAAGACTGAATCAAACAAACGAGTAACAATAAAGCACTTTGTCCGTCGACGGTTAAGCATTATTAATCTGGTTCCCACCGTGCGTCAGGCAGACAGAACAGCAGGCGAAACGAGGTAGTTCTAGCTATCTATGTTGTGTCATTTGTGTTGTGTGTCCTACATTTCAATTTATTGAGGAGTTAGAATAAGTATATTGTTAAATAGTATATATCTAGTTATACAGTTTAAGAAATTTACTTCTAAGTTTCTTTAAGTACGAATAGTACCTACTATACATAAATTGATGTAGACAAACTTTGCTTGAAAAATAAGGAGATACTACCTTTTGTATTTAAAAAAACTATTACACAAAATATTGCCTTTACATAGGTATTACCTTTAACATAATCCTTGCGATTATTTACTACAAAAAACATCAAAATAGATATGTGGTACGTGCTATTTGGCCGCATGGATCTAACTAGCAGCCGTAGGGCACGCAGGAATGCGGCGTAAATCATCACACATATCCGCTCCCAAAGGTCCCGCCGCGCTTACCCCATACAATTATATTGGTCTCTAGTCTCGACTCTCGTTACTATTACAATACACAGAGAATCTTCTCTAACTCTCACTCATCATTTTACGACAAACCAGCTCGTCACAGATCCCATTACACATCCCTACGGAATCCGTGATATACCATACGTCATATAACATCTCAAAAAGAGATAGGCATATAGACCCTTATCATTCGTTCAGCGAGATTTGATTTTCAGGGTAGGTAATGTTTAGACCTGCAGCAATTCATGGGTTCTTTATTTATTTATTACATTATTTTAGTAAGAATTAAAACCGACTTTAAACCAAAAAGTAAGAAATATTTTAATTTATTACACATTACAAAAATTTATTTGGGTGTCGTGAACCGTATATGCTATAGAAACGACATTAACACAGAATTATTTGCATTAAAGCCGTTGTTATTTTTCAATGACAAAATTTTTGCATAGGCAAAAAGTTACATTAAATTTTGTTTAGTAAGTAAGTATTATAATGAGCGTAAATTTTAATTAGGTATAACGTTATTTTTATTTCCTTTCAGTGGTGATGTCATAGGTTTTTCAATGGTTAGATCGTTAAATTATTATGCAAACATTATATTATTAGCTTATTAAAATTATAATAGGATGACGCTTCAGTCGCTGCAATGCCTGCCGGCCGCTGAAAGCGCTCATTGTTACGAGGGCCGCGCCAGCCGCCAAACGCACGCGCATGATCAACCCCACATATGTTCTTAATTAACTTATAAACGCTCTGAATAGATAATTCATTTCGTTCATTCGATCGTAACTACATATTTGGTCTTAATTCATCTGCTTTCGTTTAGAAAATTTTTGGTTTAGATTTATTTAGTAAAATTCTAAGGACTGTATTACTCATATCGACTATATCTTACTATTTAATAGAAATATAATAATGTAAAGATAATGTCGGACAGTATTAAACTTTAAAATTACGGGGAGAAATGCAAAATTTAATTTAATTCATAGGCATCACCTAAGATGTTCAATATACCTAATGATTGCATTTTCATTGTTGTCATAATAATCTTTATATCGTCATCTAACTAAACTTCATAATTAATTCATAATTTATAATCATATTCTTCACGATAAATAAGCTTAATAACTTAATTAATAATTATACTTAATAATTAAACCTAATTCTTTATTTACAAAATTATGCACATTATGTAAATAATTGTATATTTTAATACTTTTAATCTAACAATCTCACAAACTCCCGTTTGAAAAGAAAGCCATCAGGAATGTAGGTTTCGAGTTTCGAATTATAAATGTGTTGATTGCTACTGGCAACAAACTGTCAATATGTTAATACAACGTCTGTTTTTAATAAGTAATAGAAGTGAACAGACCGTCTAACTCTTTTGCTTTAATTAAAAAAAAACGGTTTTATCTAGCTAGACTATCTAGAGCTATATGAAAAATTGAATTGCAAAAGAGGAATACGAAAAGATAATCCAAATATTGGCATGAACACTAAAACACTGGTACCGTGGCCAATGTAATACCTGTATAATATCTGTTTCGGTTCAATTTATTACCTTATGGATTTTTGAGCATGAAAGCACTTACAGTAACCGCTAGAATGCAATTGAAGTGAAACCTCAAAGGAGTCGTAATGAAGAGTATATCGATAGTGTCCGTCTAATATCAGACTTAAATTACCTTCCTAAGTACGTATATTTATAGAAGTATAAGTGAAACTTATATAATAAAAAAGTTTCTGGATCAAAATTATTAGGCAATATAACATACCAAAGTTGCGTACCAGTTAAATTCAAACCTAAAGATAAACAAACAAATGGCTAAAATAAAGCAATTTAACGGCCCATTACAAACACGGTATTTAGAACCGTGGCAATAACAGTTTGAATTGGGTGACAGTGAACTTGCTGTATTTGCTCGTATAGGCGGCTATTCCGTCTTCAGTCCGTGGGCGGTGCACTTGTTCTTACGCAACCATTTGGGGAACCAGGGTCCGCGTGTGCGCATGTGACAACACTCGGACTCGCATCAACACATTAGCATTCTACCGTTACTTCGACTAGCCAAGGCAACTAAATGATGTCATACATACAAAACAATAGCACAGTAATATAGCTTTAGCTAGGTTTCTATTTCAGATCCAGCAAATTAATTGGTGATTGTCATTAAGAGAATTATGTCCTGAATATATAATGTACTCGAAGAGTGTTGTTTCACAACTAACTGAAGCTTCTACGGCTGGTCGACATCCGCAAACTCGACTTCTGCCTTAGTCAAAGAGTCTTCTTTGTTCATTCAATTTAGTTTTAAAATATTTATTTCACAATGTAATGTTTTTTAAAAGATAGGGAGATGCTCCAAATTACAAAAAGTTCCGAATTACAATTTAAATAAGAAATAGTCATTCTTGAAGAATATTTAAATATTGTTGGTTATTTTTTTTAATAAGCAGGATTTTGTTGTTATTTGTTACTTTATACGTACCAAAATATGAATGTAGGAAATTATGAAGTGAATCAAATTTTTCGTCGCACTTAAATTGTAACGCTGTTCAAAATTTTATCCTAGGTAAATTCCCTTTCTCAAGAACAAAATGTTTCTTAAAGTTTAGTTACACCAACCGACAAGACCCTTTAAATAAATCGATCAACGATCGCTGTATCGATTTCGATAGCGCAATCGAACTATTTCTATACGAGTTTCGTAATGTTTTACAAATATGCGAAGCCCAAATGCAAACGAAAGCTCTAGCTGAAAACTTTGCGTACAAGTTGTACACATATAGATACATATTTACATAATATGACTAGCCGATCCGGCCTCGCGTTGCTGTAGCTCGCTAGCTCTAATCTAATACATAATAGGTATATGACATGAAATAGATTAAAATCGCCATCTGAATACTTACACAACCTTGAAATGTCTTATTAAATTACCTTATAACTTATTAACAAATGACGGAGTGTCATTTATTAAAAACTACAAGTATATCTTACAACGAATATTTAATTTGCAATAAAATTATATTGATTTTATATCTATACCTATATCGAGTTATATTATAAGTATGATCAAATTACACATGGTATCTTATTTTGTACCTTAAGATATGGGAACAGATCCATGCAAAACAGTGGGCCATAAAAAGGGTTTACGTACCTATTATACCTGTGTAGATATTATGTAAGTATATTGACTTATTGACCAGCCGTGTGGTGTAGTGGTACCTAGTCGTTCTGCAATTTAAAGAGTAGATTTCAGTTTTCGATAAGTCTTTGCGTGTGCTTATGGTACCAGGAAGCAGGGAATCCTATTATACGGTGGGCTATGAGTGTGAAGCGTTATTTTTTTTTGTCTGAAAATATGTAGCGTACCTTACTAATAATAAACAATGTAAGTGACCACATTAATTCAAAAATATTATGAAGGCGTATGCGAGTAAAAAAATTAATAATTACGAAATAAAATACTCCCTACCTAGATAGGTAAATACTAGGTACTAACCAATAATTAAATCGACTTCAAAAAGAAAATGAATAACATCCTTTCTTTACCAAATTGAAAATACCTATTATAGGAGGTAAATTGTTTATGTACCTACTTATTAGTAGATAATAAATAGCATTACAAAACGAACATGCAACAATAAGTTTTACCACAAAACCGTCATATCACGTCCCAAGTCAAAGTTAAGATTAAGCCAAGTCATAATGCAAGTCATGCTTACTTTATAACCATAATATACCTACCCGTAGTTAGCTTCTGGAAAAATAAAAGTTGAAACACTAGGATAACATATTATTGTACCTAACTAATTAAACACTTACGAGATAACGGCATGGCCTTTGCATAATTATGATCATTATAGTATTAACCTGATTACCTGACTGTTTTTTATTCAGCATAGTAATTATCGTGTCTGCCATCTACTAGTCAATCCTGAGCGGAGAATTAAAAATAAAATAAGTTTAGAAATGGCTAGTTAAATTTTATTAACAATATACCTACCTGTAAAATTAAATTCAATGGTCCGCTTACTCTGCAGGTCGGTGGTGGCGACTGATAACCCCAGAAACAGTTCCAAGACATTTTTTATTCATTGCTTTAAATTTCAGGAATTATTTTCGTGTATTTCATTAAATTCTGAACAAATATTATTAGCAGTATTAATGCACTACCGATACACCGAGTTCTCAGAATCAGAAAGAAGCATTTTGCAGTTTGAAGCGAAAAACAACAACAACTTTTCAAAAACGCAACAAAACTTCGATTTTTCAAATAGGTACGGGGAGGTAATTTTGGAAAGGTCTACTCAACGGGCGACCCATAGCGCGAGCGCCTTACGACTGAGGTGCACTCACCTCATTCATACTCAGCTGATCCCGCTCCCATTAGTGCTCATAGCATAAGCTCACATCCATTCATGTACATAATACGTAATTGCATCGCACCAATTGAAACCAGACTATCATGCTGAAACTTATTGCACACTGTCAAAAAACTCTCAAAAGACATTTTATCTTGTGCTTAAGACGGTACCCACTTAATTCAGTTTTTGTCAGGCAATTGTTCATGTTTCATATCAAAATCTTACGTTAAAATATCGTCTATTATAATATTTAAAAAAAACAATCATATCTACGTATCGTGTATAAGTAAATAAAGCTCAAATTGAAGCTTAAGCATGAAATGTGTAAAATCACATAGAGGACATACATTCCGACGCGATATTTTTAACCATTCCGTAGCTACTCGTAACTTTTTATTTAAATTCCTTGTGATTAACCTGGTCGAGTTTATGGATTTGATACATTAACATCCAAAGGTAGTCCATTCAAAATCCATTAAACATAATCTTATAAATAGTTTCCCAAAGCGGAACATTATCGTTTTACGATTGTCTCAGTATTTAGGGTTTATGGAGAAGAAGCATTTCCGTAGCAGAATCGTTACAGTTTACATTTGTCCTCGAGTAGGTACATACGAGAACGTACGCACTTACGAAAATATATTTTATGCTGCCCAAAGGTAACATTAAGTTTTATAACAAGTAAAACATCTAAATTGCATTCAACTCACCAACCCAAATCAACGCTCATGAATATTTTCTTTAGCTACATGGGCGTACTCAGGCCCAGGATGTCCAGAGGGGGATTTGAGGTTTTGACTCGGGAAGAGGGGGGGAAGAATAATTTTCCCCTATAAAATATATAGAAACATGGTAGATCCGAGGAATAGCTCCGTCTCCTGTTCCTCCTTGGTACGCCCATTCACACATAAATACATAATTTTAATACACATAATTTTAATCAGTGTACAATAAATAAAAAATTGTGAATAAAAAATTTGTTATTATTACAAAACGAACCTGAGAATCAGCGTCGAGTGGCGGTCTGACCGCAGGGGGGCTCGGACGATCGCGCGACCACGGGCAGTTCCAGGGCATACTGATATACTGATATTGCAATTAATCCCTATACACTCTTGACCTCTTCAATACCTACTCTCACTTAGTAACTTCACCGTTGTTTCTTTTCACTTTATATAATTTCAATAGCAAGCAGTAAAAATATTTATGCAGTCAAATTTACCTATCGTAATTTGTAATGTTGTCTATGATACCTATATAAAATTACCAAAAAACGATCCAGTGACGAAGGTTATTAGCACGATAAGTGCGTGCAACAGGATAGGGGACGTACGCATGCGTGCGAACAAGCGGGCGCACGGCTCGGGACTAGGCCGGGCAGAGCACCCGACCCGTCGGTCCCGCCACCAGGCTATCCCGTCGTAGCATCTATCGCGATTCACCCGTCACCCGTCCCCGGGCGGCGGGTGCGCCACCCCCTCCCCGTCACTCTTTATTCAACAGAGGTCATACTGAAAGTTTTATACTAAGCATCAATTTCTAAAAAGTGCTTGAATTTCGGATGCCGTTTCATAACAGAAATAGAGTACCATTTATTTTATTATTACATGCTTGCGGAGGCCTTTTGTAATACATAATAATTTGAGTAGTTAATCCACTATTTCACAAATAAATACCACTTCACTACACTACAGCTAGAATAAAGACTGTTAAACTCAAAACTCGCACTAATTCCCGTCGGTTAAGTCGTGACGGGAAATTAAAATTTATACTTTTAATAATGTATATAGAGACTCACAAACCATTAAACTATTCTTTCTGCCTTATTAGGTGTGACTGCAAAACTACCAATGATTCGTTTTACAAGCTTTTTACAAGCGTTTTACAAGCTCTTACTTGGTTCCATCTAATCTGCCCCTGTGTCTGTATGTAATCAAATCTTGGAAGGTGCAAGGGGAAGGTTAAAAACCAGCGTTCCATGAGGTCCATCTCGTGACAGCCGAGCCATCTTCTTTTGCCCCATAGTGTTGTAATAAGTTATATGTAAATATGTATACATTGTTATTTATAGCAATAAATGAATATTATTATTGTTTTTAAAATAGGTAGGTAATATTATTCTTCCAGTAGAAGTAAAATTAGATGTCTGTTTCAGGTCTAGATGTTTGTATCTGAGTGTAGGAACATAGCATCCACGACATAAGTAATATAGTGTGGGGCTGAGTGTGAAGCATTATCAAGACAATTACAATGACTTACACACCCTCACACCAGGATGAGAAATCTCAAGGAAATCTCTCTGTTCCGTGAGAAATTTGAATTCATTATTTAAAATGCTGCTCCGCCGGAAATCGAAGCCAAGACTCTCCAAATGGTGGACCGGAGTAGTACTACACCACAGGGGCCAGGGGTCGTCATTACATAAATGGTTAATAAGCAATTTAGATCAATTAAGCTAAATTTTCGGTCGGCCTCGGCAATCAATTTACGTTACCAGCGATGCTAAATTTTGTAATTAGGTTCAATTTACTTTTACCTGTTGTTCAATATTTAGGTAGGCATGGTATTTACCTGCCTATAGGTACTAACTTACACTCTTACAATTTAACATAAAATTATTGTGTATTTAAGAGCAAGAGAAATATAATTTTCTTATGCAGTAATTTCTGCCAAATTGTAGGCTTTTATCGGCACCTCGGTCAATAAACGCTAATATGTTATTTAGCTATTAAGGCATTTAAAGTTATAATTATAAGTGATAGAAGAAACCACTCAATAGATTCTTTAAGTATCTAAGTTTACATTTACTACAGAGTAGACATATAATTTGTTACCTGTTCATTATTTTGGGAAAATTCCTGAATTCTTCTAAAACGCCCTGAAGATATTTTCAACAAGCAAATTGACACAAATTTTCTTACACTCAAATTAGTCAAAACACACAAACCCCATATCGTAACAATAACTAATATTGCAGTAGACAAACGACAGGCATTCTCTACTGAAAACATTGCGCGACTGTTGCAATCATAAAAATATCTAACTGCCGTATAGAACAGAATTATAGGTACGTCACGAATTGACGAAAACGCAAAATAAAATAGGTGTGTACCGTGTGTCTATGTTAACTAATAATTATTTTTTTTTACCCTTAGCATATACACTAGCGTAGCCCTACTGGTATAAGATTAATATAATTTTAAAAGCAGTTTTTGCATTACGGCCCAAACAAGACTAAAAAAACAGAGTTCGAATTCGCAATTCTGATAAATTCATTTTTCTTTGATATACTCGTACTTGGTGTGTTGGTGTTACTTTTTATTAATGACAATACATACCTGGGTGCAGCCTATTTATACCCACAATAGATATTATTCTAGAAAGTTCCAGAAAAAATTAGAATGCTCGTATTTTAGGGAAAATATTGTAGGTACGGAAGTGACGCAATCACAACTAAGTGACAAAATTCCTAATAATAAAGTAATTTAAAGAAAACATCTTATATTATTACGAGTCGCGTCGCGTCTCCCATACCTGACCCTTATTATATACAAAGATTTACTTTTATTACATTGCATGTGGTAGAAGAGCAATTTGTTTTCGAAGACTGCTTAGTTAAATTTCTAGCCAATGAATTTGTTATTAGTATTAGAATTAAAGGATTTTGTGATGAACATAAGTAAAACGACTTATCGTTTAGATATTATTATATTTTCGATTCTAAAATGTACAAAAAATACAACTTAACGTAATGTACTCAAAACGCCTGTTTGTGTTGGATAAATAAAATATTACAATTTAAAACACTTCATATAATAGTGTCGGCATAATGTAATTGACAATTATGTGAAAAATAATTCCGAACAAACTATTAGGAACAAAAACAGAGTAAGAAACACTTCTACCTATCAACTCTATTACTCTATTTTTTGCAATGTCATTTTTCTGATTTATTCGGATTTCGTACCAAAATAATAAATTCGTTTTCACTAATATCAGGGCGGTTGTTTAAAAGGCTTCGACAAGACTTGTTTATAACCATACAGCAGAATCTTAGGCTGTATGTTTACACAAAATATAAACGTAACGACCTATATCAAAATTTATTATTTTATCAACCATCACTTTATAACAACTTTGGTTGTGTATTCTAGTCGTAAAAATATATGTATTTTAGCTATTTACAGTATATATATAAACATACATACAATGCGAAGAAATGCACAGCAAAACAAAATATGCCTTATCTAACCTTTGAAGAACAAAATAACACAGACTTAACGGCCACCTACAAAAAAGATTACGGCACAAACTGAGACTAGTTCTATACATATATGCAACATTAATCAATTTAGTTTTAGTCTGCTCAAGACTTGGACACACTTAATTAGTTGTTAAAGCTGACAAAGATAACCCACCCGTAACGTCGTGTTTGACACAACAAATCGTCTTGCACTTCTTAAGATATTAGGTTAATAAAACATGTACGAGCCATAATCTTCTTTGTGGTTCGCCAGTAACTAAAATCACTTTGCAGTGTCCTAGAAAAACATAATTAGCTTTATAACTTTATCTATAACAGAATGTTACACCTAAATAAATATACACATTACAAAATATACCCCTGTTTACAGACGACAGGCCAAGACAAGAGGTACGATTTTATACAAAAAATAAAATCAACAACGTACGGGACTATTTTTACCTCCTTGTGTTAGCGACTGTCATCTAATTATAAATACATTTATCACACTTAATCTTGTACAGAGGAATTATATAAAATTAAAAAGAAATGTCGAAAGCCTACTAGAGAATAAACGAGAATTAGATCAAGTGTACTAATTATGTTTTCCCCGCGAAACAAAGATTCCCGTACGCATCAATGTTTCCGATGTTTCCAATGTACATTTACGCCAAGTGACTGCTTTTAAAGACTCCCTCACCACAGAGTAGTAAGGTCACAAACAATCAATTATATTATCACATTTATATAAAACAGTCCAATTTACAAATGGTTACGGCCCGATTTGATTTTAACACTGGATGGAAATTTTGGACCCTATTTTTATATTTATTTCTCTAGGCTTATGTACTCTGTGTGAAGGGGTTAACATAACGCATAAACGAACAATATACGGACTGTCTTACATAGAAATAGTGATTATAATAATATGTAACATTACCATATCAATATACATGACCAATTTCTTTTAAAGATCAATATACATAGTGTGATTTTTTCTTGCTTCAGTTAGTTTTCCACTTGACATACTGTCGAACAGTGTTTCAATGATGATAAGCTTTGCAACAAGATATTATAATACACATAAATAGCAGCCAAATACACAAACATATTAGTTGTAAGTTGTAATTGCATAAAAAGAGCCGTATGTTTTGCTATAAAATTACTAACCAAATACAATAATGTACGTGGTCATTGTAAGTCACATTGACAATAATAGATCCTGAAATACCACATTCGTTTACGTTGAAATAGTTTCTTTCACTAATAGAAAGTACATCATTAAGCGTTGATAAAAAAAAAATTACAATGATTCATTTTACAATGGAACAGTCCATAACATTAAGATTTAAGACAACACTTAAACAAGACCATAATAATTTCATTATAATTTAATAGACAATTTGCGTAAAGTATTTTTATTTTTAAGCCCATTTAACATTCTAATGTTTATTTACCAAAATATTATTTTACCTTATAGGAATATATCTTCGTTGATGACTTTTACAGTCTAATATTTCGAGTCTCCGTAACAGTATTTATAAAGATTAACGTGCCATAGCAAATGTACCAAAAAAAATCATTACATATTTTATTTTAATCCGATTAACAATCAGTGTATTCCGCTCACAAATCCAGATTATTGTATTATTACAATTTCGGTGATTATTTGGAAGACAAATATTTAAAATGTTTAAATAGATGTTTGGTAGAAGTCGCTTTACCTACATACCTATATGTATTTCGGATAACTTACGTCTATATGGCGCCAGATTATATCTCAAGTAAGAAATTAGTTGTACAAAATTTTATTCTTTATACAAATGTATACTTTTCTTAAAAAATATTTTTTGCGTTGTTATATTTCTTCATCTGCTCCTCTATTGATTTCGATGTAAGTTTAGATGCAATTCTATTACTATAAACTTGGTAAGAGATAGGTACTTTCGTAGTGTCTTTAGCTGAAATTACGGATTTGCAGAACTTTAAAATCTATTTTTATTAATTTAACACTAACGTCTATTTCAATATCGTATAATATTATCGTTTCTTTTTAAGGTGGCATTTAAAAAATATCTTTTACTTTGTAATTTCAGGCACCCGTGCATCAC
>DWQK01001115.1:0-16826 GCA_018231225.1 Noctuana stator
TCACACAATAGATAATGCCTAATGCTTCTTTTATACATTCAAAATGAAAATGACCTCTACAAACTATAACATACAGCTCATAAATACAATTTGTTTATTTTATTCATTTCAAATGTACTCAAATCTAAATCTATGTGAGATGAATCAAAATTTTTTTTGTCATTGTTCACCTTATTTTGACAATGAATTATTAGCATTAATTAATAGCAACATCCCCAACATACCTACACAGTTTTTAAATATTAAGTAATGTAGTAGTAAATGTTCGTTTCAATTTTTGTCCAACAACCCATATAGTGTAGTGGTTACCACATCTGTCCACCATTTGAAGGGTGCCCGGGATACCAACTGGGGCAGAAATTTAAATGATGAATTTAGCAGTCTAGTTATTTGTGTAATTGTTTTTGTATCCAACCATGAACTTAAGACACAGATAATCTTAAGTGTAGAGCTGTAACCTTTATTTTTGTTATCAACTGTTATTTGTTACAGAAATACAACATCATTACATTCCTACCATTGGTGCTGTTTGAGCAGTTCCGTTTCTTCCTCAACTTGTATTTCCTTGTGATGGCACTCAGTCAGTTCATCCCGAGCATTAGGATTGGATACCTATACACATACTGGGGTCCACTTTGTTTTGTCCTAGCAGTCACATTGTTCAGAGAAGCAGTGGATGATTTCAGAAGATACTGGTGAGATTATTTTATTGTTTATGTATAGGCTGTAAGATAATTGCATTTTTGGTCAACAAACTAGACTAATTATATTAGGTATTGCAATGAAAAATATGAAATCGCCATTTTGTATTGAATAATTCCTTTATTTCTGCACTGGTTCAACAAAATAAGGCAAGATTCAATTCAAATCATTGGGTATCAATTTTTCAAGACTTCGAATCAAATTTTGTACATTTTTTAAATATAGAATATATAAATTATTGTGTCTGTATACAATTGTGTATATATAAATTGTTGTGTAAAAGTATCTTTCTGAAAGCTTACATCAGGTACATTTAATTTTAATTATGTTTAAATAAAAGTAACTAGTACTTTAAAACATCAATTTCATATTTAAAAGCCTATTATTAATTTTATATTGACCACCATTAAGACATGAATTTAGATAATAAAGTCAGGGAACCTCAACGGATATTTTACAAAAAAAAAAATATCTTTTCAGGAGAGATAAAGAAGTGAACAGGCAGCGCTATGAACGTATAGTCCTTGATCTTCCTCCAGACAATTATCGTCCATTTTTAACGGAACATGTGCCAGCTTCAGCCTTAAGGGTTGGAGATATTGTGATGCTGCACAAAGGTCAGAGAGTCCCAGCTGACATGATTCTATTGAGGACTAATGAGACCATGGGAACAGTGTTCATCAGGACTGATCAGCTGGATGGAGAGATTGACTGGAAATTAAGGTGATAATAGATTGCTATAAGGAGAAGTGTCAGCATTCCACATCACATTCATATCCATAAAGCAGTTTATTGTGTTTCGGAAGAAAAATGTGTATGCTGACTCATTATCGTGACATCTATGACCTCGGGTAGGTCAGATAGGTTAAATGTGGGCAGTAGAGACCATGTAAAATCAGGCGAACTTCATACTCATTTGCTAGTTCTCTGTTGTATAAAAAAATGCTATAGTTTGCAATGCTTTTTTAAATTTTCATATTTATACCCCTAAAGTGGCCTCTATATATAAAATTCATTTATTTACTATACACATCTGTCTTACATATGTTGTACCAAATTTCAACTCAATCTGTTAAGTGTCGCAAATTGACTATGGCAGACAGACACTAGTGTTCCTATAAACCCTTTTTGTGGGTTTATAATTGACAAACATACAAACTTTAATATTTATAACAATTTATTTTACATGGATTTTATTTCTTAAATAATTTACAAATATAAATATGTTTGTTGGTCAGGGGAAATACATTTGCTGGTCTGGTTGATAAGAACAGAATGTGCTATGTTTACGTTCATAGGTAGGTATTGGAATAACTTGTGAACACTGAATGCTTTAACTTGATAACAATGGTTACATGAATCACATTGTTGTTGTGGTAGCAAAATATATTTTATTTTGTCTATGTTTAATATTTTCTATATAGAATTTATTATAAAATGTATATACATATTTTTAGTTTTCAATAGAATTTTGCATACGATAAATATAAAATACGAATTATACTCTCTGTCTCTCTCTGACACAAAGACATACAAACATAAACACATAAATTAACATATACATACAAATTAATTATATACTAATTCTTGCATAATTTTTCTTTTCTTTACCAGAATACCATTACCATCAACACAGAAGCTGCCCACCGATGCTCATCTACTAGACATTAATGCACACCTGTTTATCGAGAAGCCTGAGAAAGACATACACTCATTTATCGGTACTTGCACGAGGCTGGATCGGGAGGAGATCGACTCCTTGGATATTGAGAACACACTTTGGAGTGGCTGCGTTGTGGCTTCTGGACAAGCTACTGGACTGGTTATTTATACAGGTACAATTACACAGAACAACTTAGATATTAATTTACAACTATCTGCATTGTCTATTATGTTTTGATAATATGAAGTGACTTGTGTATTGGTATTGCCATTATGAAAATTTAATCAAACTCATTCATGAAACATCAAGATATAAATAATTCTGATTCATAAGTCATTCTGATAGTTCCACCATTAAACAGTGTCTATATTTTTTCTACTTAACTGCCCCTAAGAGGGTGAAAAAGATGAGCAAAGTTTGTATAGAACAGCGTGATGTCTTGGTCCAATCTACTGAAGCCCAATTATAAAGTCCATGAGAACAAAGTTGTAGGTATAAGCTAGTTCTTTATATTGTCTTTTTGTTTCACACTCATCAGGCAGTGAAACACGCAGCGTGATGAACAACGCCGTGCCCCGCTCGAAGGTGGGTCGGTTAGACCTGCAGATCAACGACTTCACCAAGGTGCTATTCGTGGCTACTCTCTTCACGTCTTTTTTGCTGATAGTGCTGAAGGGTTTCGACGGACCCTGGTACGGGTTCCTGTTCAGATTCGTGCTACTGTTCTCGTACATCATTCCTATAAGGTCAGTGAACTATGAAGGAATTAAATGATAATAATATGAATATGAAAGTATGGATGGCGAAATTTAGTGAGAATTACTCAGGATTTTAAAAGCTATAGGCCTCATATAATAATCCCGAAGTCCACATAGATTATAGATTATAGAATAAAATAAAAATTAGTTTAAACAAAACATGTTTAAACAAAACGAAAATATGTCGTCACCTAGTCATTAGTGATGTATTACTGTTAGATATTGCTATCGATTGCCTTTCAATAACCGTTGAAAACTAACATAATAAACTATATCTTTCACAGTCTGCGTGTAAACCTGGACATGGGTAAAGTGTTCTATTCATGGACAATCCAACGAGACAAAAACATTGAAGGCACTGTGATGCGATCTACCACTATCCCTGAAGAGCTGGGCAGGATACAGTACCTGCTAGCAGACAAGACTGGAACACTCACCAAGAACGAGATGGTGTTTAAGAAATTGCATTTGGGAAATGCGCTCTTCGACAATACCAACTTTCATGAGGTAATTTTTTCACACTCACACTCACAGCCCCACACTAGGATTCCCTGTTTCGTGAGTGCAGTGGACACACAAACACCCAGACCGAGAACAGAAATTAAAATTGCAAACAGAAATTAAATTTGTAAGATTGTACAGTTTTTTTATTGTGCTAAAAGACTGGAATTCGGGGTTATAAGTTGCACTTTAGAGAATATATAACAACTTACGTTATCAATGACGTGGTTTCACCGTTATTAGGTTTTTAAATTCTATATTCTATACTTATTAGTGCTGAAAATTTAGAATTGCAAGTTTGTCATTTTTTAATGGTTCCTAATGTTTTTATGGTATTAGCGTTTTGGGCGAAGTTTTCCTAACTCTTGTACATTTTATTCTGTAACTTTGATCAGTAAATTTAAACGCGATTTAGCTGAGACCTTTAATATCTCAAAACACGTTATGAAGTGATTTTGCGATATTTTTATTATGGACGTAATGGACTCTAAACCTTTTAACATCAGGTGACCTGAATGCTCGTTAGATCCTCTTTGATGTGACAAAAAATCTTTATTCACAGGTAGAAGCATACCTAACACAATACATCACAAAGGAAACCTATTCCCTGCCAACGTCTCCAGTGGGTGAAGGAAGCGAAATGTTGGCGCCTACGCCCAGTCAAGTGTGGGAAACTGTGCTGGCGATAGCGCTGTGTCACAACGTTACTCCTGTGTATGAGATGGATGACCAGAGAGCTGATGAGGCACAATCAGGTACGTTGATTTAGTATACATCTCTCAAAGAACGAACTGAATGTATGAGTGGATGTCAATGAGCGAGTGAGTCAAAGTCGGAGCAAAAGTAAATGAGAAAATCATGCTGTGAATGTTTGTGTGTACATACAAGGGACCTTGGCTTATTACGGCAGTGTCGCTTGTGTTTTACTGATGTTGTCCATTAATTTTACTTAGTCTATGTTCGGTTTCAGGTTCTTTTGTTTCTCATAAGATTTGAATTAATGCGTGTTCCAGATATGGGCAGCTCGGTGATGTCGGAGAGCTGCGGTGGCGCCGTCCCGCAGCAGCAGCTGTGCGACTACCAGGCCGCCAGCCCCGACGAGGTGGCGCTCGTCAAGTGGACCGACATGGTAACTACAGATGAGAGAGTGGCGACGCGTCGCCACGCTCTTATCTGTATTGACCCGCCTCTTAACATGGTCCACATCAAAATTACGTTAAAGCTATTCTTATTTACTTATTTAATAAACATTATTGAACCAAAATAAGTGGTACAAAAGACGGGCTTACTGCTAAATAGCATTCTCTACCAGCCAACTTGGCAAGTGCAGTGAAATATAAAGGCGGCATTGGTCTATAATGAGTGTGCCTTGCCTTCAACCCTTTTTATGTCCTACTGCTGGGCACGGGTCTCACAACCGAGGAAGGCCTGGAGCATACTCCACCACGCTGCCCCAATGCGGATTGGGGGACTATAAAGAGTGTAGAAATGTATAATTTACTCGTTATTCCAGATGGGCGTGTCGCTTTACAGGCGGGACCTGCACAACATATCGCTCAAACTGCGCGCCGCTAACGAGATCATGCAGTTTAACATTCTACAGATATTCCCCTTTACCAGTGAGAGTAAAATGATGGGCATTATTGTACAGGTCTGTGGAATTACACAAAAATATTTTAAATTGTAACACAGGCAGTGTTAAGTCTTAATATAGAAAGTTGGACTCGTGAAGTAGAACCAATGTGTCCTTGGGAAACATTGTCAAAATTCAAAATCATTGCTCTAATACACACATTCTCGATTAAAAATATACTAGAAATTATTTAAAATTGCACCGCCAGCTTGCTCATTTTGTTCTATTAAAGTTTTTAATTATGAGTTAATTATTATAACTGGTTTAAACCTTTATACATTTTATTTATTCATTATTACGAGAGATTCTTTATATGAGAAAATTCGTTCCACACTAGAATAGGATGGGATGTTTATAAATATTGTGAAATATATCAATTACGAACTTAACGTAGATAGGGTACAACAGAATTGAACTATAGCATAATTAACAATAAACAAACAAATAAAATCAATGCTCAGCATGTTTAATAAGTGAAAAAAAGTTATCAATTCAAACCTTATTGCAAACTACAGGAGGAAGTGTCAGGTGACATAACGTACTACGTAAAGGGCGCGGACGTCGCGTTCGCCAAGCTGCTGAACTACACATGGCTGGCGGAGGAGAGCTCGCGCCTGGCGGCCGACGGGCTGCGCACGCTCGTCGTCGCTAAGAAGAAATTAACTAAGAACGAGTATACTGAGTTTGAGGTGAGATATACCGGATAATCATTTCAAAACACAGGGTCACACCTAGTTCAGCGCCACAAAAATACCTTTGCTCATTTTCATAAGAACATTGAGTTTAGAACTATTCTTGTCCAGATTATATAACATATAATATAACATATTATCTGTGACAAGAGACGTATAACGTATAACGGACATTATAGTACTATGATAATTTTACAAAATAAACTAATTCAATTATTTGTTACCAGAGTGAGTACAAGGAAGCCCGGCTCAGCGTGACCAATAGAAGCGAGCGGACTGCAGCCGTCATGGCCAAGTTGCAGCGTGGCCTCCAGCTGCTGGCACTCACCGGGGTTGAGGACAGGCTCGCTGATGACGTGCCGAGGACGTTGTCTATGCTACGCACTGCGGGGATTAAGGTACTATCCTATATAGTAAAAGTCGCTATTAAAGTATTTTAAACATATTAGCGTGGGAGCTAGAGTCTCGAAATGCAATATTTGAGGTTCCGTACCTAAATGGTAAAGCGGAACCCTATTATTAGGATTCAGACTGCCACTCTTTCAGTCTGTTTGTCCGTCTGTGACAGACGGTCTATCACAACGCTGTATCTCATGAACCGTGATAGTTCGACAGTTGAAATTTTTCACAGATGTTGTATTTCTGTTGCCGCTATAACAACAAAATACTAAAAAAAGAATAAAAGAAAACAACAGTTGTTATTATTTTATAGATAATGGTACGGAACTTTGGCTTTAAAGAACATAATATTGGTGTCAGAACTTGTATGCACACAATGAACGTTAAATAATATAGTACATCGGCTTTAGACGCCCTTTTTGCTAAGGCAGGCCGGGAGAAGGAAGCCGGCGGAAAGCTGTGTGTGACCATGGCATCTGTGTGACCTGTTGCAGATCTGGATGCTGACGGGCGACAAGCTGGAGACGGCGCTGTGCATCGCGCGCTCGCTGCACCTGGGCGGCGGCGCGCGCTGGCTGGTGGCGCCCGAGTGCTGCACCCGCAGGGACGCGTACGCGCTGCTGCACACGCTGCAGCAGGCCGACGACACCACCGACCTCATCATCGAGGGGGAGACCTTGGAGGTCAGCGATGTTTTTTTGTTCACCATAATGTACTTCAATATTGTCAAACCGCCCAAAGGGCCTTCGGCTAGGTTTAACGACTGTTATGTATCGATAACAGCCGGGACCGACGGCTTAACGTGCCCACCGAAGCACGACTCGTCATGTCACATTATGTCATACAACATCCGACACGAGTTGGCCTCTAACCCATATCTCCACCAATCCGCATAGGAGTATACTTCAAGCCTTTCCCGGTTGTGGGAAGAGATCTGTGCCCAGCAGTGGAACATAAAAAGGGTTGAAGGCTGGTACTTCAATAAAGACTTTAATACTTCAATACGGTTTTTTAAGTACACTGGATGAACTTTAAATAATTTCATCATAATGTACTTAAATAAAGAGACACAAGAATACAGCAAGTAAAATTCTTCAATAGGTTCACTGGAAACAAGTGGTTTTGGCACGTAGTATAAATAATAATGAAAGTACAAGCAAAATGAATATTTTCCATGTCACAATCCAGGTATGCCTCAAGCTGTGCCCCGAAGAGATGGTGGACATCCTGCGCAAGTGCTCGGGCGTGGTGGTGGCGCGCTGCTCGCCCACGCAGAAGGCGCAGGTGGCGCGGCTGCTGCGCGCGCGGGGGCTGGTGGTGGCCGCCGTCGGGGACGGGGGCAACGACGTCGCCATGATACAGGAGGCTGATATGGGTATGGTTTTAGTTCATAAATAGCTTAAGCCTACATTCTGAGCCGCACGTGCTTAGCTGCCACGTGTGCTAAAGATATACCATATACGGTTAATATTGTATTGTATGAATAGTACGTATAGTATTGCCAGTGGCGTCCATATTTGCCGCCCTTAAATAAAAAAATGGCTACTTAAGATAATAAGGCATAACTTGCACCATTTACGCCAGAAGTGAATCCGCAATTTGGCGCCGCAATGTGTTACAATGGTTATTGTTTAATTATTTGCAATTTATGTAAAACAGTCTTGTACTAGCATTCTTAGAGTAAACGCGTATTAATATTTTGTGTTTCTTTATAATAATAATAAATAAATTACATACATATTGTTTTTAAAATATATTTTTTGGATGCTCTAATTTAATTCTTATTATGATCTTTTATTTACTAGCTGACCCGGGGAACTTCGTACCGCCTCATAATCAGTAAATTATACATATAAACATTCCTCTTGAATCACTCTATTAATAAAACACTGCATCACAATCCGTTGTGTAGTTTTAAAGATCTAAGCAAACGTACATACAAAACAGATACAGGGACAGACGCGGGAAGCGAGTTTTCCTTATACTATCTAGTGATTGTGAAATTGTGCCGCCCGGGGCCGACCCCCCTCCCACGCTGCGCCACCGAGTATTGCATCGTGTGTGATATGTGTGTCAGGCGTGGGCATAGAGGGCGCGGAGGGGCGCGCGGCGTCGCTGGCGGGCGACGTGAGCGTGCGCGCGTTCGGCGGGCTGGCGCGCCTGCTGCTAGTGCACGGGCGCCGCGCCGCCACGCGCTCCGCCGCGCTCTGCCTCTTCATCGTGCACCGGGGGCTCATCGTCTCCACCATGCAGGTACCCACCTTTTTTTATCACCAGGGGCCTTATTCACTATGACACTACACGCACGTAACGCTCCGCACGTAATATGTCAGAGTCAAAAATTTTTATTCATAAGGTACACACGTATACACTGGATGAACGTCAAATAATACGGTACGTCGGCTTTAGGCGCCCTTTTGGCTAAGGTAGGCCAAAGACGGGGAAACAAGCCGGCGGAAAATATGATTTTTCGCAATAAATACAAATAATATTTCTCCTATTAATCATTAAAATCGTTAATAGTTGGCCTTAGTAAATGATGGCAAATAATATGTACTAACTACGGGGTTATTATGAGCACTGTCTTAAAGCAGCAGCACTAGTAAGTTATAAAGTAATTAATTTTTAATACAACAACATAAAATATTGGTTCCTCAGGCTGTGTTCTCTGTGGTGTTCTACTTCTCTTCTGTGTCGCTGTACCCCGGATTCCTTATGGTTGGCTACGGCACTCTTTTTACTATGCTGCCAGTATTTTCCTTGGTAAGTTAAAAATCAAATTTATTTTGAGATTTACTATTCTTTATTTTTTTATCAGCTATTTATAAGTTTATATAAGTAACATTTACTTTTTAGTTTCGGTATATATAATAATAATAAATTAGTACACATATATTATATAGTAATGCTTCCTGATAAATATAATATGGAGTTACACCCTACACTCAGGCGTGATTGAAGTCAAACGCAGGCTTGTTTATATAGTAAAAAAAGTACATAATTGTAGTGTGCTATAAAATAATATTGGGTTTGTGTGTATTGTATTAGGTCCTAGACAAAGACATACCGAGTTCGACGGCGCTTCGGTATCCACAACTATACAAGCAGTTGACCAAAGGACGGCAGCTCTCTTACAAAATGTTTTATATATGGATTGCCATATCGATATATCAAGGTAATGTTGAATTATAATTTATTTAAGGTAATTTTATTTAAATAAAAAATATTTATACTATAATTTGAACTACTGAACCTTATTTTTATGTATTTAAAAAATATTTAGAAAATAGGATATAATTATCATATCTATTCTAATAAATATAAAGCTGAAGAGTTTCGATTGTTTGTATGAACGCGCTAATCTCAGGAACTACTGGACCGATTTAAAAAATTCCTTTAGTGTATGATAGTACATTTATCGTTGAAGCTATCAAGCGTTACGTGGCAATTCTTAACGCGGGTGAAACCGTGGGCCTGCCCAAATCAGACTGCTCAAAATGTCATTAAATTATGTGAATGTGTGAATTAATATGGAGATTGGACGATTGGCAGGCGGGGTGATAATGTACGGCGCGCTGGTGCTGTTCGAGGAGCAGCTGATCCACATCGTGGAGATCAGCTACACGGCGCTGATCCTCACGGAGCTGCTGATGGTGGCGCTGACGGTGCGCACGTGGCACCGCCTCATGGCCGCCGCCGAGCTGCTCAGCCTCGCCATGTACACCGCCACGCTGCTCGTCTTCACCACCTACTTCGGTATGTGTCCAGGGTTTGAGTCCACTACACTATACACTGCCATTTTGAAACTACTGCCTGGTAGGGGCCGTCGAAAGGCCCATAAACCTACCATGGCAACCCGTGTTGGATGTTTCACAACATCCAACTACCCGTTGACCACTAAACTGTATCTCCACCAAACTGCATTGGAGCAGTGTGGTGGAGTAACCTCCAGGCCTTCCCCGGTTGTGGGGAGAGACCCGTGCACAGCAGTGGAACATAAAAAGGGTTGACGGTATATAATAACATAAAAAATATATAGTAATTTATGTTTATTACAGACGCAGACTTCATAAGACACTGGGAGTTTTGGTGGAAAGTGACAACCATCACATTGGTGTCCTGCTTGCCTTGGTACATCGTCAAATACATGCACCGCAAGTGGAGTAACCGCCAGTACAAAAACATACGAACGTGATATCTAGCGCACAAGGTATTAGGGTCAAATTTGAATACATGATTGTGTAATATAAATCTTGTTAATATAACAATGTTTTGCCATCATATTATAAAAAAATGAAGGAGCCTTCAGTTATAGTATTTGGTTACGTCATCGGGTCGAATAGAGTATTGTATATAATATTGTTACAAATTTTATTAAATAAAATTTATATTCTACTAACAATCCATAGTGTAATACAAAAAAAAATTAATTAAGAAAAATGCTCTCTGGTTTCAAAGATTTAAAATTTTAATTTAAATTGAAATCTATTTTCTGAAATTGTTTCGTTTCAATACTTATTGAATTTGGTGCTGGTAAATGTCTGTCTTGTTGTACATATATTTATTAGTTTTTGAAAAGATATGCAAAATGCAAAATTAATTGAATGAATGGTGTCAATATAATATTCAATATATGTGTCAATATATGTATTCGTTATTTTGACAGAATTCCGTCCATTCTGTCTTGTTGTACATATATTTATTAGTTTTTGAAAAGATATGCAAAATGCAAAATTAATTGATAGAATGGTGTCAATATAACATTCAATATATGTGTCAATATATGTATTCGTTATTTTGACAGAATTCCGTCCATGTTTTATTACGTTATAGGGTATTTGACACTACTCACAATTAATTCTAAAAGATTATTTATGTAAAAGTGAACAATAAAAAATGTCTAAATTTTAATTTGACTCACATTATTTAAACTCTATTTTCGTTGCCGTTAAATCGATAAAAAATCTGACTCATGAAATTATGACGTCATAATTTGTATTGGTCATACAAAATGTATGAAGGGGTCGCGTTTATGCAGCTCAACAAAAGTATTTCATTTGACTTGCTTGTCAAATACCCCATTAAATATTACTTTTATTCAACTAAAAAGATGTATAGGACGGATGCATAATATTTTGACTGTCAACTCATTTCTTCTATTTCCTTTATTCAAATCATTATGGACGAATCAAGTTTTTTGCACTGGTATTTTATAAGATTTATTCCGTTATTATAACAAGATATTAAATGAAATGTTACTGTGATTCCAATTACTAGGTTATGTTAGCACGTAAGAATTAATATTCCATACGCAATATTGAGTTGTATTATTTCTTAAGAGCTCCACACATTTATCGTTCGCAGTATTTATGTATTATTTTATGCATTTACTAGCTACCCGCCCCGGCTTCGCACGGGTGCAATGCTGTTACTAAATACACTACAGAAAAACTGTGAACATTTATACGTATAAACTTTCTGTGTGGTGGATTTATGTGTGGAGCTTCTTATGTTAGAATTATGGGTAGCGATATTGAGTGCAGTTATAAACGTGGTACAAAATGTGTTATGTGATATATTATGTATATTTATTTGATAGTTTATTGTGTATGTTTGAGATTAATTTAAGATATATTTATTGTTTATTATGTTGTAAAAATTTAGATGTTTAACTATACGCGTATATGACTCACAGTTGTCTTTGTGTGCACTATAGAAAAACCAATAAATTATAATTAATTATGACAAAAATAAAAAAAGTGTTTTATTTTTATTTTTAATCTATAACTTGCTGTGCCCCGCGGTTTCACGTGGTACGTAATGCTTGATAACCTATAAACTTCCTCATGAATGTAGCTATCATACTCAGAAAGAATTTTTCAAATCCGACTTGTAATTCTCGAGATTAGCGCGTTCAAACAAACAAACAAAAAACTCTTCAGTTTTATTATATTAGTATAGATTAGGTACATTATCAAATGTAATTTATATTTATGTAAAATGCATTTATCTTAAAAATCTCAAATAGCCAAGTACCTTACCTTAAATAAAATTAATATATCTTACAATAGAACAATAATTTCTAAATTTAAAATTATCTAAAGCTACCGTTTCGATGGTGGCGTTGTGAACGATGTATAATCTAATTCAGTCCCAGAGGTAGATTTCCTTTGTAAAGTGTGTTTGGAGGCGACGCGTCGTACCCATGCTAAATCTCTCGAGCTCCTAGACTTGCAACACCGAGACTTTGATGTCGTTGAACTCATCGATTCCTCCGACGAGGAAGTAGAACCTGACCAGTTAGAATCGGTCACTTGTTGACGGTAAGTCGGTTCTGAACGAGTGACTGAGCTCGTTGAGTACAGATTTAATCTAGATTGAAATTTACTGCTTCTTGAGAGCTGCACTTGAGACATGTCTGGTTCTATCTTGGGCGGACTCGTAGAACGGTTGCTTCGACTCATTCCATTCACTGCTTCTTTTGAACCAGATGTCTCTTCGATGCTGTTTTCGCTATCACTCATGATGACGGTCATCAGCTTTTCGGTGTTTTCGTTCAAGTCGTACACTTTTTGTGTTTTAATCGTGCCTAAAGATGAAGTTTTGGCTCTTGGGTGAGACCGTTTCGTACGCATCTGCTCGGTGTAAAACACTGCACTTTGATGCGATGGAAGCATAGCCGGTATGTTGGACTCAATGTCCGCGTAAGCAACGTCTTTTGAAAACGATTGTCGATGTTCCCTACACCTACAGCCGTCTTCGTCGCCCAAAATATAATTGTAGCACATTTGCATGAGACATATTGAGATAGCGGCTAGCACAACTATACCAACGTACAGGTGAGGCGTCCAGTCGGTATTTACGTAAATATGCGTGTCAGTAAGAGCTTTCCATGGGCGCCACTTAGTTACCCCGTTGCTTTGTAAATCGTAAAGGTTCCGCCTCGATAGGCCTTTTCCGTAACTCTGCACGGCTGCCGCTATTCTCAACACTCCACCATATGCGGCATACAGCTTTTCATCGACTAGGTGCGGGGCCACGTTTCTCTTCATCCAGTGCCACATGTCGTTGTTGAAGTTGACAAAGTCCGCGTGTCTGCACTCTGTTGGTGAGTTGTTTAGGATACACCGGGATGCGGTTGTGTAATATTTCAACAGAATGTTTTCCGACAGTGGCGACGTAAGACTGACAAGTCCTCCTGTCTTTAACGGTAAGGCGAGAGCAGAGGGCTCGGTCTCATCGTCCAATTTAGGCGTTGATAGACGCATGCAAGAAGAGGAATCGCGTTTTATTACTAAACACCCGCATGGATCAAAATACTTACCGTCACCTATGAGAATTTTGGCAACCGTTAAGTTTGACCATTCGGGTATTATGTCTGGTTTTTTCCATCCTATGCCTTGAGTGTTCAACGTTTTCTTTATATTGTCATAGAAGTCGTGTAAATCTCTTACTCTAATATAAGGCACATACCCGGCGTAGTATGCGAATCTAGCTGTTGGAAGAACTTCGCTACGTAAATGCCCGCCTATCGTATCCGCTAGTGCTTCTTTGAGTATTATTGCTGTGCGTCTATCTTCATCCTTATCAACAACATATAAAGCTTGACGAAAATATCGTAAGGTACCCCTTATATATTTGCTATTAACTCTTTCTGGGGTAACGGGTGAGGGTATGACTTGTTCAAACAGTCTTCGTGCTCTCAATTTTGCGATTTCCTCTTCGTTCCAGCAGCTTGTGCGTGCAACCCTATTGTAAAAAATAGCACTCCCTGCGTTAGATCCCCATACACATAATATTTTGTGAAATATAAAAATACTAAGCAGAATATGCATTGAAATCAAAGAAATTGGTAAATATTTTCATTGTTATATTTAAAAAATGGCGCAAATTTTTATTGTCACTGTTACATTAAACTAAAAATGTAAATGTGATACCAGCATAGTACTACCACTACCACTTCAATGAAAGATACTTTAAGATACATACCTATACAAGTTTTAAATATATAGTGAACATCTAATTTTTGGACTGATTTTAAATGTATCTTTGTCATGAATGAATTTGGAGGTGATTTGCGAGATAAATCGGGTATTTTTAGAGTATTAGTCGGGTAAACCATCTACTGGGATGTGGCAACCCTGTATATGACAGCAGTTAGCTGTCATCAGTGCTGCCAAGTATCAGGTACTGTCAGGTGTCAATGTCAAATGAATTAAAAAATCTAACCATTGAAACCATTCTAGACTCGTAAAATTAAAACGGAATTTATGGAATTGTTTGTTTGAAAACAAAAAAATAATTAAATATAACCAAGCATTTACAAAGTTTCCTCAAGAAAGTTTATTTGAATCTTCTTAGTTCAGAAAATCATGTTTATTGTACTAACGCCACTTTAATTTTGTTCGTTCGCAATGTCTAGGGTAAGTTGTAAACTCGTAACAACGTTCAAATCAGATTTAATATGTTATGTTTCTTGAATGATATGTTATTCTCATCATAATTATTTAAATAGTTATATAAAACATACGCTTCTTTTTGTAAACATTTCGTATGCAGTTAAACATGACACTTACAGTACAATTTTATTGTGTCGTATGTGCCAAGAACATATTAAAAACATTTACACTAATAAGTTGGGTACTTATTTGTTACAATGTAGGAAAAGTTTACAGTAAGTGCTAAATTCAACTTCCCAAAAAGCCATAGTTCTCCTCATATTTGAGGAGAATATAAGCTATTGTCTGCTAGTATAGGCATCTTTCAACATTCTTAATTTTGCTTTGTCTTCTGCAACTCTGGTCCTTTATGGTCCCAAAGTCCTAAGAATATCTTCCCATATTATTAGGTGTATTTGTTTTGTTATGGCATCTTTTGGGTCATAATGTGACTTAAAAGAAACAAACGACTAAGTTATTAGTATAAAGTTAAGAAATACAATGCTCAAGTCATGAATTTACTTCTAATGTTTCTCTATAACATGTCACAAATCTATCCCAAGCTTATATTTATAGTCAAACAAAATAATATTTGTACATTATTCGTTCATGGTATTTGTACTCATGTTGGAATTAATCAGAAAGTTTTATTGTAGTAAATGCAATCTTTTAAGATGTAATTATTTTACATACCCTTATGTCAACATTTAGTCGTAAGTTTTTAAAATACTTTTTACTCTAATTTTTTTTAGGATATAAGATCATTTTTCATATCTAAGAAACCTCAAAAACATAAGGAAGAAGATGAGGATGTAATACCAGAGTCACCTGATGTTCAAATAAAAAATAAGGTAACAAATTACATAGGATACTTGACAGCACTAAGTTTTAGGTGCAAACTTATTGCCATGAATTGGTTTCCAGTGGGAACTATTTCTATACATGAATTATTATCTTGTTAATGTTTCATATGGATTGTAATGTCTATCTGTACCCAGTTGTGTCAATGTATTTTTATTTATGCTATGAATAACATATATTGTGTGTCCTACTTCAAGTGTTTTTAATGTAATTTAAAATTTTCAACAGCGACTGCCTTATTAACTCACTAAAAACCTTTTCAGAAAAAAGAAGTTCGCAAAAGAAGAGTATTACAAGAAGACTCTGATGAAGAAATATTTCAATCTAAAAAGAAAGGATTCAACGGTGACAAGAATAAACCTTCTAAGAACAAATTAAAATCACCACAGACAACCAATCTTAAAGAAGTCAAAGCCGTTGATTTATTTGGTGGTCCCATTAAACGAACAGAACCAATGGTGACAAAAGCAAAAAAGAAAAATACTGAAGTTGGAATTCATTCTGATGACGAATTTGATAATAGTTTATTGGAATTAGATGTAATTAGTGACATAGAAAAAGTGGAAGCCCAAAATGTTGAAACTAAAAAAGGTAATGCTGGAACAATTAAAACACAAAAAAGTGACAAGGAGCAGCTAGCAAATGATTATAAATTAAAATCCAGCCCTGTCAGAGAAGATAGGAATATAAAACAAGAAAAAACTACACCTGACAATGTTAAAAATGTAAATGAAGATGTTGAGGTAGTAATACCAGTTGTAAAAAATAATGAAAACAAGATAAAGAAAGAAAAATCTAAAGATGAATCGGACCGAAAGAGAGATTTCAGTGTATTCATAGAAGATAATGATGCAGTTTCTAGTGACAATCATGGCCCCAAGAACAAGAAACCTAAACTGAATAAAAGTCTAAATGAGTCTGGTATTGTCAGTTTTGATTTCATTGTATAGTAAACAATAGAAAATTTGGTGTTCAATATTTTATTTCAAATGAAATTATCAGACCAAGATAATATTATGATTATGTAAGATTCTTATAGTTTTTCTTATTTCAGTTCTCACTGATGAGGAAAGGCACGAGAGACGTTTGCAATCAGCTGCTCTATATCAGAAGTATCTACACAGGCCAGGACCTAAACATCTAGGTTCAAAAGAAATTCCGGAGGTAGTGATGACCCTA
>DWQK01001116.1:0-16823 GCA_018231225.1 Noctuana stator
TTATAAGTTATTTTAATTCTCTTAATTTTTTCTGTATAAATAACTATTCAATATATCAGATTAAATGTCGATGCATAAATACAAATCAATGAAGATCATTACAACTTGTATAGGATATCTTTGTTTAAGTAAATCGGTTTAGCTGTTAGCATAACTGTTACGATACGGAAAATGTGGGAACGAGTAATGTGGGCAGTTGTTTATCCTCGTGGGCGTGGACAACTTTCCTAAAAACGACTCAATTCATTCATTTTCAAAACAAGTTCTCTAGTAATAAATATAAAATATAAGTTACTATTATAGGCGTGCAATTGTCAAAATAAATTTTTTGTTGGCAAATATATTTTTGAAAACAAACTTACTAATATAAAAATAATTATTTAAATTGATACTTGATTATAATATTAATTAGGTAAATAAGTAGTGTTAAATCTACCTTAGGTTTTAATTTTTGTCAATTTTTTACATTTGGAATGTGTGAAACGAACTGTAAGGTACCTATCTACATATTAGTCCTAATTGCTACACTTAAAGGTTTGACAGGTACAATTGCGTCTAATTTATGATCTCCTAAGACAATCATCACCACTTAACAAGTAATATTAAAATAAACTAAAACTATAAGCAGGTAAGTAGGTGCTTGCTATTGCTTACAAAGCTGTATTTCTGTAATCAGCGACGTATGATTCGCAAATATTACTCAATAGCGGGCACTAGAACGTTAAGAAACTTTTCGTTGTATCTTTGTATCACTAGATACGACAGCAGATAACATTCGTAGATAACTTACAAAATAGTTCATGGGGTAAACGACTTGCTCACACTATGTTCTACAAGATACCTTAAGTTAGAGTAATGGTTTCATACACTTAGGAACTCTTTTCCACGTCGCTAATTAGAAAATATAATTTTCAAACCCATACAACATTCAAAGCAATATTTCGATGACTTTTCTTTTTTTTCGTATTGTAATAGTTAACGTGGCCGTAAAAATAATAAGCTAGATATTACCTAATAGATGCAACGTGACTGCAAAACTGTACTGAGTGACTAAACTGACTCGAAGTAGAAATACCAGCCCTTTCATGCCATGAGTAACTAATCATTCGGAAATCAGATTCATTGTCGAATTTGGCGGTACGTGACATTTCGTTCGCACCAAACTTTATATACAATAAACATGTGAGATTTTGCTTATACCTAACGGCTGCTTCTATCGCTCCCCCCCCTCCTCAGCTGCCCCAATACTACCGACAGCTACAATACTACCGACTTTTTACCTTAGAATTACACGCTATGAAGCGTTACTTTCAATGCCAAATCATAATCAATATCGCTGAAAAAATCATTTACAAAGGTACTTTTCTTCGATCTGAATTAGCAAAAACAATAAGTAACGTGATATTATCAATTAGATAAGAAATATAATAGGTATGTACACATTAAGATTGTTACAATTTATTAACACATTTCCTGTAACATACTAGTGCAAACCAACTTGGTAGGAGAAATACTATCCGATATTATTATGTTTCGCCTTGGACAAAGTCTCGTTTATTTAGCTTATTGTTCTTTATCGAAAGTAGACGAACAAGGCAACAAAGTACATAAATGAGATGTGTTATGTTACAGCCTCTCTGTATGTTTGCGCAGTTATTAAGATCAAATGACCAGCTACCATAATTCTTGCTTGGGAGACTTAGGCGAGTTATTATCAAATACCGATCTTGTGTTCCTCGATATAAAGGTCTTAAGTGTTTGTACAAAAATAAGCAACGTGGGTACATAGCGCAAGATGGGAACGACAAACGTTACACGTTGTTTATATTAGACAAGTAATAAAAGATTCGTTACAGGAAGGAATAAAACGGCCATGGCCAAAATTAGTAGTTTAAACACTTCCTCGAATCAGTCCTAAGCTTCAAGCTCAGCTCCGCAAAAATACTCAATAACAACAATTTTCTCACAGCTGCTAAAAACTCCAACTTTAAATAGAGGTAGGTACAATGGTAGTATAGCATAGGTAGCATAGAAGATGTTTGTTAACGAAACGTACAAATTTTTTTTTTAAATCATGCTTTATATTCATAGCCCTTTATAAGACTGCAAAGGTAACTAATTAGATATTCTGTATTTTTTTGTGACAAAAAATGTGTAAAGGAACGCCTTCAACACATAAACCTAGGAAGATATTATTACAAGTAATTGTTTTTTGTCATTCCTTATTTTTTTCAAAATCATAAAAATTTCTCACCTTACGGTTCTACGAGAATTTTCATTTACAATATACGAGTAAGTACATGGGTAAAGGGCAGATTTCCATGAAGTGAATTTAATGACTATGTAGTTACAAATCTACATTTCCGACATGACTGTGTCTTGTTGGCTAAGCAAACTTTAGACATCCTAGCTTGTTTGTTTAAACTATTGCGATGTCATACAAATAAATGTACACTATTCTTGATTACCTACAGAATACCTAAACGTGAGCGTAGAAGAAGCAATTTCTTTATTATCAATATTATGGAATGTTTCTACTTAATACTTCATTTAGAGATAGAATAAGGAATCACATAGAAAAGAAGGAACAATAAGAGAAAATAATACAAAATAAAAATACTTAAAAAATCGAATCAAAAAACATTGCAGTAAAACTTTGTTTAAAGACACATTTTACGCAGTAGCTCTATTTTATCTCGAGCAAAATATTATATGGTGTGGCTGTATAAAGTAGCTACGAAGTTAATATAATTAAGATAGCTTATTTGAAAGTAAATTTACTCATACACCCACCGACAGATTTTCGCGCTTACAGCTCTATGTTCTAGTTTGCTTATCTCAGCGTTGGCACAGAAGTTAACACTGAAAACATTTTAAGATAGAAATCCTTATCTCTTTGGCTCTATAAAATATATCAGGAAGGTTTGATACATGCAATATGGTCACGCTAACTTCCTACAGTTCGATAACCTTGTTATATTGCAGCAAACTAAAAATTTTCAGTAGCATTTCTTTCTTAGTAAAAAGAACAAATTTAGAGGAAGTTATTTCCATATTGTTATAGACATAATAATAATTAGGTATTTGTAGATACTTAGATTATTCTTTTTTAAGACGTGTATGTAAATCATTGTTGTGAAAATCGTATAGTTTTTTTAGTAAAATTATCATGATTATGTATATCATATATTTTATGCTGTTGTACATTGCAATTAGTATGATAAATTAAAAGTAGAACTCATGTCAGATCATGTGAAAATGCGCGTTTTCTTAGAATCAATTAAGGTTTTTGTCACTTATCTATCACCTATTAGGTCTGGAGATGCCACAATCAGTATTAAAAAATATCAACCATATTTCACATAAAATTCGATTTCTACATCTACGATTCCATACAACATCTTTAACTAAGCGCCAACAACGTTACCTCTTCAACTCTGTCACTGCTACATCAATCATAGCTCGCTCATGGCCGTGTCGTCACATTGTAATTTGTTAAGCTAAGCGGCTTATAACTAAACTGCTTGTAAGCTAAGCGGCTATTTATTTTGTAAGCGGCACGTGCGGTCATTTTAGTAGCATGATGGATTTATGTACATATTGGTGAGTGAGAAATTATTATTAAACGCAATAAAATGAAATCACTTTACAAGTCGCCCCGTTACAAAAAAAGTACCTATAAGTGGCGGATAATTGCTAGTGTAGCGAAGTGTAGGTGTTAAAGGAGACGAAGATTTTTGAAGTAGAAAGCACTTTTATTTCAACTGGTTAAGCAATTACACAAAATTGTACACTTGTGTTGTCGCTACGCCGGACGCATCAGGAGAGGCAATGTTGCCACACCTTAGTAAAAAAATACTTTTCCTAGAAAAGAATGTTGCCATATTTGCTAGTTAACTATAGAAAAAAACTTTTGACACATTAAAATAAAATGTATAGGTACATTATAAGCTTGCTTAGATGTAGTGACAATGAGACAATGGTGCTTTGTGTAGAGTTTTCGCAACGAACGCAACGGACGTTTGAACCCGACACGGATCAGTAGCCACCGATATAGGACATGTTGCTTTCACGCTGCATCCCGAACAGATTCATTCATTGTTTGAATGGGTACTGATTTGTTTATTGGTTTTATTTAAGACTGGACTGTATTACCTGAAGAATTGATCTAACTCTGCCAGGCTGTTTCTATACCCAATGCAATTAGCTTTAGTCTTCTCTAATATGGGAGCAGAATAATACATATATTAAGAATGGATAATATATAGGACTAGATGTGTGCCGCAGTTTTATCCGCGATAAAAATCGTAATGTAATGTTGCCTTTAACCTTTCTGATGAATGTAGCTATCATACACAAAAAGAAATTTTAGAATCCGACTTTTAGTTCCAGAGATTAGCGCATTCAAACAAACAAACTTTTTAGCTTTATATATTAGTGTAGATTAGGATTTAGGGGCATATTATATAAAAGATAATGTTATATTTGCTTTCACTAACGTAAAACATCGCCGGAAAAGCTTCAGTAGGAAGTTAAATACCACATCTTGTATTAAAAATAAACTCCGGATTTGACACGGTCCAGTCACCGATATAGGACAAGTTGAATTCACAGCTCCACGGCAAGATTTAATGGCTCATGCAGAATTAGAGTTGGTAATTGTACCGATAAATCTTAGCAAATCGAAGATAGAATCGAAAGGCAATACGTGCGCGAGGTATAAATCGATTCGTGTGCTTTCGGTGCAGGAAAACATAAACCGGTCTCCCTTATGCTCGTATTAAAGCAACTGAGACTACAGTTATAGGTATAGCAAGTGTAATTGCTTCATAATCTTATATGTTAGAAAACTATTTGTTTCTTTTCAACCGACTTTAAAATAGGAAGACGTTCTCAATTCGACTGCATCCTTTTTAATGTTCGTTACCTTGTTACCTTGTTTGGTAACTTGTGACCGGGTGAATGGATTTTACGATTTTTTTTTTATTTGAATGCTGGTGCTTTCCGTGTAATCCCATTTCAATTTGGTCCGGTTCTGACAACGGCATCCATGAGAAAACCATATAAGTCTTAAATTTGCATTAAGTATGTTCGCTAAGTATTAAGTTTTTAAGCGACAATTTTGAAGTCGATTGTTTTGGTAACGCGAGTTTTAATTATTTATTATTTAACCTGCTTTTTGTTAGACGCTCATCGTATAGGCATGTTCTTATTTGTAACTATATTCGATGGAACGCGGCATCTCTCTACAAACACTGAAGGCGACTATTTCAGGCGACGCTGTTTCATGCTAATTAGAACTGTCTTTCATGAATGACACAGATATTGTCAGTTATTTGATCGGGGCCTCTCGAACACTGTTGCAAGAAGCCGATGTAACGACGTGCTGTGCTCACTAAAGCACATGGTAATTAAATAAAGCCAGTAAACCATTTTTATAGCATTGTATATTTGATTTAATAATTTTAATGATGTGCTTTTTTATGTTTTTATTGAGCATCAAACGTCACCTGGTTTTAAATACTCACTGCAACTTATGGTTGAAGTGTCTATTGCTTGCTTATTATTGCGTTGAATCTCAAATAAGATAGGCCAGGACCTCCTCGGTAATGGAGAGAAACACGTGCCGTGGGAAGTAAAAAGGGTTGAAGGCAGGCAGGTAAGTATGAGTATGTACAAAAACTTTTTATGGATATATATATATGATGTATTGAAAAGCAAGTAGGCCCAGATTTCCGGCATTATATGAACATACCACTATTGCTTGTAAGCTAAATTACTACATCGGTATAGTATTACTACACTCGTATTAACCTAAAGAAGCTGTTATAGGACTCGATAAAAATCAGTTATGTGCATACTTATTTAAATGTCTATACTCTATAGATTATGTGGCACCTATAACAATAGATTATTTACGGTTGTTAATACACATGTTGAGCAAACGAACGGTGCATGCATTAAAATTATTATGCATTCGGAGGAGCTTGGGGTTATGTCGACATCGCACTTAAAAATGTATTAACTTTTTTTCTTACATGAATAGGTATTAAACAAGCAAGTAATAATATAATTAAAAACAATAAACAGCTACAAGATATAGCATATACTTATTATATATTAACGTAGCATATAGGTATATGTTACAAATTTGATTTTTTTAAAATAAGATACCTTCGCTTTTATGAACTTGCTATCTTTCAACAAAATTAATGAATCAATAAAAGTCATTTTATTTTCATTTCTAAAAACAAAGAAATATACAAAAATTACCTCTTTAGTTATTTATACTCGTATTTTTTGTTACTAACTGTCATTGCTCTCTTGTGAGTCATTTTGCATAATAAAACTGAGGAAAGTGTGTGTTGATTTAATTTCAAATAACTTAGTTTAATGTAAGGCCAAGGTTAAGTGACCTTGCCTCGAGCATTTTCGTCTTATATAAACGAGAATGTTTAAATAAATATGTATTACTAGACATAATTTTACCTATTGTTAACGATATGGCAATTTTACGACACTTCTTAATATTGCGTCTCACGACGCCACGAGGCAACGAATAAAACGCAATTCATAAACATTTCAAAGCGGAGAAAAATATTTTCGTTAATGTTTCACCGGGGAATGTGAATATATTTAACTAATTTAATGGTATATTAAAACTCAGTGTATGGTTGGCATACTGACACCAAAAACTGAAGAGTTGCACCTAGCGCGACGTAAATGTTTAAAAAGGAATTGAACGTTTTTTCTTCACGTATCAATATATATATATTATGTATGTAGTTTTGGTACGTTGTTGTTGCGAATTATTATAAAGTAGTTTATTATACAGACATTAAATAATTATGTAAGGTAGAATATAGGCCGATGCACTCACGCGCGCTCCAAAAGTAAAAAAATGTATGAATGTAAATGCATCATAAGGAACGTCAGTACCTATGTTAACAAATAAAATTGAGGTTGGACTTAAAATTCGAGAGCCGAGTGGCGCTACTGAATTTTTAAACGACTACTTAAATGTATTGTATCATACTATAAGCGTAAACAAAGGACTGTTTCAACAGTCTACTTAAACATGTTTAGTTGTTACGTTATGACGTTTATGGTTGTTTATAATGTTAGTTTAGTCTGAGAAAGTATTCAATATTATATACATGCATGATAGACTAAAGGGCATCTTCAGAATTTAGTGATCAGTGCTATAGACCTAATATTGTCTTTATAAAGTGTCTCTATACGCTTTAGAAGGTTACCATGTCCGTTCGATTCCCATCGGGGCAGAGGTTTAAATAATAAATTTTAAATTTCTGTTCCCGGTCTGGGTGTAGTGCATTTATCTTTGTAGGTATCCATGGTACCCATGACACAGTGAATCTTAATGTGGTATGACGTTAAAAAAATTGAAATTACTTAAGTACCTATTATAATTTAAGAATTTTGCATAGCTATCAATAGGTTATGCAATTTTCAATGTTCAGTTGTCAGCTCCTTGTACAAGGTTGGTGTCATTCAACCTCGGCGCTGTGGAGGCAGTACAGCGGTGACATGTCAATGTCCGGGCCTTTGATTAATTTAGCGCATTCCGGCTTTTTTGGTACAAAGTCGTTAGCATTTCATTTCGTGGTCATGTTTGATTTGAATATAAGTGATTTAGCAATAGTTCCCCTGACACTGATTTATCGACGAGTTTTGTCCATATACTATGTATACATTGTTATTACGTTTTGGTAAATGTTTCTAGTGAAGCTAATCTGTTATATTGATAAATAAGATAAATGGGAGTCTGGGTAAGGTCTGCTGTGATTAAGTTTTGCTTGTATTAATTACCTTTCATCCGCGACCTTGCACGTGACAAGAAGGTATGTTTTCATGTTCTCTCTAAGAAGAAATATATATACATAGGTAATATACAGTGATTGATTTAAAACAATCGACTGCGCGAACTGCAACAATACGACGTAAAATAAAATCGGTTTAAACATCAGACGATCGAATGTTCAAATTTAAATTTAGATTCAGTACAATATCTGTGAATATAAAAATTCCTTCACGTTCAAGATCAAAATTATTACTTACCTACATACATAATAATATATTATTATATTTGCTAAGCAAATATGCAGACCCAATATTGATAGAGCTATAAGTGTGAAGTGCTATTTACATTCTCAAAAGATCAAACACTCAGGCCGACGTATTTATTAAATTCGGGGAAATTATAGATAGGTAATATAAGAAATGTAAATATCGTGTGTGCTTCTCACAACAAATTTTCAGATAGATATTTGGGCGAGTTGTAATGAAAGCTTAATACGCTGTTTCAAAGTGTTTTTCAAAATGATATTATATTTGCTTTGGTACTAATGCAATGTAGGTACATATACATATATAATGTTAGCAGCAGATGCAGAGTTTTGTAGTCAGCCCCGGTTAGTCGCTTACAAAGGAACTTTAAAATAAAAAAACAGTTTTTTATTTTCTTCAATTTATTGAATCCAAATTATTTTAAGGTACTTTGTACAGTAAAGTGAATTTATATACCTCAAATTGCAGCACATACTAAATAATACCAATAGATTAGGCTTTACATCTGAATTGCATAGTTATGAATAAAATAAATCGTGTTCTATTGGTATTTAAAATTAGGAATTTCTTACTACGCAATGGATATTCAAAGAATCTCATAGATACCACCCACTGCGGTATTCGAAATAGCGTAAAAGTGACCTTAACTGCAACAGCTTGATTTGATTGTTATTGCAGGATTTATGCGTTCGAGTCGCATTCAAATGTCAGAAGAAACGATAACCTTATTTGAACAGATAGGCACGGTACGTTTCATTATTCAGACATTAAGATCGTACATTAAGAATTTAAACTTCGTAGGAGCCAATAAAAATGTAATTTGCTAAATTATATTTTCATTTAGTTCAAAACAATAAAAATATCTGTCATTTAATTTGTAAAGGGAAAATGGAGTTAGAGTTTTTCAATCCTAAGGTTTTTTAGGTACAGAAAGATGACTAGCCTAGCGAGACCAGCTAGGCCTCATAGAAGAGACTAGCTGGCATTTTAAAATATACCTATAGGAAAAATCTCTTGTCATAACCTCGGCTGTCTTCTAGTATGCGCTCCTAAATCAGAACACAGCGATAGATTTATCGCTATTTTAACCAACATGGACTTTACGAGGCATTCTCGGAACACTGTTTATAATTTCATTATTTTCGGTTCACCACGTGTATTAATATAGTCATTTATTATAATTTATGGGGAGCGATTTATGAATAGCTGTGCAAAAGTTCTGGCGGGTATGTTTTAATATTGTTTTTAGCGTACATTGTATATACTTATTATACATAAACAGTATTAGCAGATACTTACGTTGTAATATGTATCATGCAAATAGTGTACCTTACTTACACTTCAAGACTTAGTATTTTGTCTGTTTAGACTCAATTCTGTTTCAGTCAAGAAAATAGGTTACATAACTTAGAAAAAAAAAATTGGCACATTAATAACTTTTTTGTTCATTATCTTGTTTTTGGAAATGCTTTAAATGTTATATTTAAATTGAGATAATTGGTATAATATCTTTATTAAAACTTCTTAACGAAAACTTTTATTTATGTTTCTCTTTCTAACATTACTGATATAATGAAATTCAAGAATCGCTAGATACTAAAGACGTAGTGGTAGTAACAGTCAATCGTTGTATTAAACAAAGCTGTGATTTACAAAATTAACACTATTATCTTTTTTACACTTTTCGTAGCCTTGGTTATGCAATAAGAAACCACTTAATTAATAGAAGATATAACTTCTTCTTAAGCCTTTGACGGCCAAATAGCCGACAAACAATATAAAATCTATTGTTAAAGACTGCTGGCGCTCAATGGGTTAAAAAGGAGCTAAATGAGCTCTTCAAAACCAGCAAGGCTGGGGATTCCCCTGGTGTTCCTCATATCCAAAAGTTATGCATCAATATTTTTTAACTTATTCAAATTTATACATGATACTGATAAAATTATAATTTTTTTCCCCGACTACTTATTAAATAAATAAACTGGTTTCATATCGCATGCCACCGTCCTACCCGTTCAACGCGTGTTAACTTGCATTATCACGGAACCATTAATCAACTCTCGCGCAGCCTTTAATAATTATAATTAATAATTTTATCACCTCCGCGGCGCCTGCGCAGCGCCACTATAGCGTTGGTTAATTTTTTAATCAAGTATAATCAATATTTTAATTTAACAATGTTAACATCTCCCAAGAATGAGTATAAATAAATGCTCTAAGCTCACAAGGGAGTTATGATCTTCAAAAGAGCTATTGTACTAGTAAATGATTATTTGATAATTTTAAATTACGTATCTCGGACAACAATGAATAGTTTCACTTTATTCCATTATAATCTTTATATTTTACTTAGTAGACAGTAATGGATCATTGACGATTAACTCTACCTTAGAGTAAGATAATGTAGGTATAGATAAAGAAGATATAGTAGGTGTGTAAGATGTAGTAGGTTGTAGGTACCCCTAACAACTTGTCCCGATAATTAACGCTGAGACCAAAGACTACGACTATAGACCCTAGACTGACCGACAACTTTGTAGCTCAAAAGATTCACAAAGCGGTAATAGTTGACACATTTCTAAGCCGTAAACTCTTCACATTACTGTAATAAGCGGAACGGAGATTGTTCTCATTGACCTCTTCACAAAGCACGATGCGATTCTAGAAATACGTTACTTTTCGTTCGCAAAACTGGAGAAATTGTTAATAACGTGTTAAGTGCGGCGTAAAATTGATTGCTAATGGGTATTCACTCCTTATATGTAAACACGAGATGTTTATAGCTCTTTACAATGTATCAAATTGATATCAGTATGGTTTTCTTCCATCATTGTTAACTTTTGTATATTACTTAGAATGCTTTTTCAAAAATACTAAATGAATCCTACTCCACAGATTTTCCTAGCGATTTGTTTTAAACCAAAAATATTTTTTTACCAAATGCCTATTTACCAAACACAAATGCTGCATGCAATGCAAATCGATGCTGCTACCGTCAGTCATAGTATCTAACAGGCAGGGCTTATCGACAAGTAGGTGGTGGTAGAGCATTTGCCCCGAACGGCTCAATTTCAAGGGAAGTTGGACAAAAACTCCACTACATGCTAACTCAACTCAAAAACTCAACTAGTTGCTATGCATTTATCCCTATATAATGTCCCTACATACTTGATTCATTTTTATGTGTCCTTCATATTAATAATCATACTAGCACATAGACGATCGATGAACACAAAACGTAAATAATAACCAATAAATAAGGCACGCGCCATTACCAGCATTGACGATTGAATTCACTTAAAACAGATAAGCCAATATAAATAACGTGTCCAGCGAACATGAAAACATGACGTTCAACTTGTTTGAAAGGTGTTTCCTAATGCTTCGGGACTGGAAATCTAAACTGTAACTGCATAATTTTCAGATCCAAATGAAAACTTTTGCTCTCTCGCGCTATTATTACGTCATATGGGCTTCATATCAACCCACAGGTATTTGTCAGTACTGCCTTCAACCCTATTTACGTCCCACTGCAGGGCACGGGTCTCTACGCTGCTCCAATGCGGATTGGTGGAGATATGGGTTAGTGGCCAACCCGTGTGGGACGTTGTCAAACTGCCCAAAGGGCCTCCGACCAAGTTTACCGACTGTTATCTATCAATAACAACCGGGACTGACGGCTTAACGTGCCGTCCTGTACGTCATTGTGCATGAAATTGAAAAATCATATTACCAATGTGCGCCGCGTTACGTGTTTTTAATGTCATAGTGTAAAGGTTTCAGATTAAATCCGACGAATCCTACAATAGTTTGACAAAATGTCCAATCCATACAATACTTTGTGTGCTTGTAATTGATTACACTTCCTGTAGTTAATAGTAATCTGTACCTAGTAGCTATTCGTGCAAGCATTGTTCGCTTCGAGGAACCGAATTAATTGAATAATCCCGATGTTATCTCTGAGTTAGTTCAATGCCGATGTGACAAAGCCTTTTAGCATCAATAATGATCGAGTAATTTTGATGTGTGTGATTTGTAGTGGCATATAGTTTTTAAACATTACAGAATTGTACAGTTCTATTAATAGAATTAAATGGAGTATTTAAATACTATGTGTATTACCTACCTACACCTACACCTACTGGCAGCGCTCCTAGCGATAACATGGAGAACTAAAAGTTGGTAGTATGAGTTTTTTGTATTCAAACTACACGTACTAGTACTGTAAGGCAGGCAAAAATGTTGTTTTTTATCGCTTACTACTGGATATTGTAGATATGTTCACCAACCTACAGCCAACGCCAGCGTGCCTGACAATGGCCTAAACCAAAGCCCTTCTTTCTTATATTTAAAAGGAGACCTGTGTTCAGCAATGGGACAGTGATGGGTTGATGATGATGTGCAGTTCATCTGCTTTTCGACATGAAAAAACCTTGCGATTTTACAAAGCATGTGTTATTTAATTTTTTTACATATACTACAATAATACTAGATTTATGGTCTACGTAACGTTGAAATTAAGTCTTGGAATTAAAAAAAAATGAAGTTACTCTCCAATTAAATAAAAAATTATTACGCGATTAAATACTTGGAATAAGCAATTTGTCTCAGCCTGGTAATTCGTGACGTAAGACCGAGCAACGTAAACTCTATCTCGATCTGAATATCGGTTACTACATAATCACCGCGGGTAACCAATAAATAAATTCGTAAACTTGATAAAATAGATAAACACTTGTTGCCTTATTTGATAATTGTGTATACATAAAACATTATTATTTGTGAATGGGATCGGTTTTAAATTTGTAATGACTACGTGTGTGGCCTGATAACAGGCCTGTCATGTAGTTGTCACAAGTAATGACTGTTTAACGATTTATATTGACTAATACATTGCGCATTGTGATGTATTGTTATGTTTTGATGCTTTTGCTGATAAATTGCCTCGTTAGGGTTTATAGTTACGTCTTTATTCAGTTTCGGATATAAATATTAAGTAAATTTACTTGACAATTTGCTAAGCAACAGATAACACCTTAAGCTCTTGAAAGAAACGTATTTGTACATTAAAATAAATAATTTGCAGCCGGTATTCCAAATACTGGGTGACTACTAAGGGTTATAAAATGTGTAAATATATAAGATTTATTTATCTATAATTTTGGTTTTACTGACCAATCTTACGGTCATTAAACCGCTTAGGAAAACTAGTCCCTACGCGTGGAAATTCCTTAATCTGTCGCCAATCCAACGAACAAGTCCAATAAATAAGGTAAGGACAGGTATTTTGAGCACCCAGAAGTGCTCATTTCTCGTATAAGTTAGGAAAGATCTTGTCGGTACTAGGGAAACCAATACCCTAGGTTCTTCTAGGATAATTATGTTATTTAAAAAATGTAGTTAATTCGCTTTGTTGATAAGTTTTACCCAACTAAACCAAAAGGAGGGTTTTGTTTATACGAATCTACTTGTATCTGCATGTATGTTTCATCGGCAGTCTCTGTAGCCTAAACAGCTTGATAGGTTTTAGCTTGAAAGGTGTCGTTAGATTCGTCTTAATTGTAGCACTGGTTATATGAAAATTGTAAAAAATAAATAGCTTATTTTAATAGTTTCATTTCAACTGAAAGTTTTATTTCATTTCAAAAGAACTGAAAAAATAAGAATAGTGGCTTTTGTCAAATTATATTTGAAACTTCATTACTAGCAACGCAAATATTTACGACCTAATTAGCACTTCTATTTGAAGTTGGATTTGGTTATTAAAACTATCAATGGGTTGCAGTACCTAATCAACATTAGGTGGTATAGCATGTTGGTTTGCTACTCACGATAAAAAAAGTAAACAGATCATTTTCGGTAACTAAGCTGCTGATTTAATTACACTGACGGCTCACTATGATTTTTATTTATCACCCGATACCTGGTTACTGTGTTCGACACAGAATTTACCGGACTTGCTCCCGATCCGGCTCGCCCACGGCCACGGCTGCTCGCCATTCATAAATATCGACCACGCATTACTCCACTAATGGCGAACTAAATTAATTCGTTTTAATTTCGCAAGAAGACAAATGGTTAACAGTTTTTGCTGGTTGTCACTTTCTATGATATGTCAGACAGTATCGGTGGGCCTAGTACGAGTTTGGACAGTTTAGAAAAACGTGATAGAACTAACCATCACGCCATACATTAACAACCTCGTACAGTACAAAGTTGCATTTCAATAAGAAAACGAGCAATGAACACGGCCCACTTTTAGTTCTCCGCACACTCGCTAGGGGCGCTGCTAGTAGATGTATAGGTCAAACCTAAACCAAATCTAGTTTACGGTAAACTGTTAAAACTTGAACTAGGTCCTTGTAGGTGCATCCACACCGCACTTACTTTTTGTGGTGTTTAGGTGGATGAAATTCTTAATAGTCAATATTAACAGTCTCCTTGTTTGACTTGAGCAACAATTCTTTATTGACTTTTATTATTTTATTACTGACATTTTTATTGCTTTTATAGTAATCGTCTTAATAGCCATATTTAATGATATACAATCGCATGATATTGATTTTTTATTTATATATACTGCCATACTATAAATATGGAATTATTACTATGTTTATGCTTTTTACATTAGTTTGTGTCATAACAGTAATCCAACGATTTTTATCTATCGTTTTATATCGGTAGTTGATTGAAAGAATTTATTGTTTACTAAATAAAATAATTTTTACATTTTATTTTTAGATGCGAAACATCTTGAATTCACTTTTTTTTTATCTGCTGTTTGGATTTTTTCATGAATTACGACAATTGGTTTGTCTTCACATTACTAACATTGTAGAGTTTTCAGAATGTATGAGTATTAGTGTTACTTATTTTGACCTCGTAAACCACGGAATGGGACATCCTTTTCAATTATTTCTACCGTAAAGCGACTTATGAAAATTGTGTACATTGATTTCCCGTGTGTTAATTGAATCTCTTTATTTGGTATAATTCAAATTAATTACAAGGTAGCACGTGTTGAGGTTGAGGCGTTCGTTGCGAGAGAGAGAGTGTTGCCATTGGTAGCAAAAAACAAAATGGGCGCGCGGAAATAATGTTGCCAGCTAAATTCAATTTCTTGTTTCGTATGAACACCGTGATGGAAGCGAAATTGCGGGAAATCTATTACTTAATTTATAAATAAAAGATAAATAATACTTACATGAACACATAAATTTGTAGTTGTGCGTGCAGGTACATTGTGGTTAGGTTTTTTTTCGCATAGACAGAAGAAGCGACACCAAATAGTCACGAAACTGAAGTTTGTTCACCATTTCATTTTCACTACACTGGCTAAAATCTAATTACGGAAAGTTAGCACTAAAGAACTGAGAAGATTAATCACATCATGTTACTCCAACGACGTCTTCTAACATTTTTCTTTTTTGTTCTCCAAAATAATCCAATTCTTCTCCAAAGAATCTGCAAAGAGAAAATAATTTTAAGCATATTTATTATACTTTTCTTTACCTTCTACGTGTATATTAATAAATGAAGAGAAAAGTTTCGGTACCTTTAATTAAAATTTTGGTGGAGAAGGGGAGTGATTATAATAAAATTATACATTACATAAAACTGTAATGGCTGCACATTATTCGGTAATAGATGGCGCTACAGGTCACTGAAGTTATTTAAATCTCGAATTTTGACCTCAGTGTCTACAACTTATATTAATTTTATCTAACTGAAAGTGTTCGAGAAAATCTCTTGCAACGTGTCCAAAAAAATAACAAGAATGAATGTGAGCGAACAAATTGAAACCATCGTAGCGTCGGGATCTAAAAGTAGAAAAATCTCAACGAGCTGTTTTAGTAGAATGATCAATCAATAGGTGACGTGAAACAAATAACCGAACCGATTTTGTCTCGCCGAAACCAGACCGGCTACATGTTTGATGCCTACTCCTCAATAGAAATATCTATCCGTATTACATAATATAAGGTACATAAAATAAAAAAGTTTTAAAGCATTGATATCCTAGTGTTTCGAGTTTCGGGCGTTTCTGACCCACTTATACTTCTATACTTCTTGTTAATATTGAGTATTATAAAATGTACTTCATTATTATTTGCTTTAAGGTGAGTGAAAACTATGGTTTTTCCATCAGAGAACATACGTACATGCAGCATTATTATCTAAGCTAAGCAGGGCAGTTAAGGGTTGCATTTTATCATAGTACCTATTTATGAATAGGTTTTATTGGGAGAGATTAAAGCCAAAATTATTAAGATTCTGTCAGGCAAAGACAGACAATGCAGCTATTTGAGAGCATTAAACGAAAACTTTAGCGAAGTCTTTAGCGTCTGCGACGTTTGAAAATTTAGTGCAGTTTAATTATAAGAGTAATTTTAAGGAGTCATTAATTAGTTGACTTAGCCCTCCGACAGTCTGGCGACGCAAGTTTTATTTCAGCCCATTGCAATACGAGTACATACCTACATGATAATTATATATGTACAAATTGAAAGAAAATTATATATTGGTTATTTATAAAAAGTTACCAATTAATGACTTTGTGTGAATTCATGTTAATAAATCTAATTCCATGTAAGGTTTCGTATACGTTAAGAAGAAAAAAATTACATGAAAATCGTAAGTTCACAAGTTAGATCGTAAATTATGACTTAATTTTTTGCTTTTTGACTCACGGCTAAGTTAAACTAAGTAGGTATCTCAGATTGCAAATATCAGTC
>DWQK01001117.1:0-16813 GCA_018231225.1 Noctuana stator
ATGAACCTCGGGCGTGGTCGGTACTCACATCTCCTACAATCCGCATTGGAGAAGCGTGGCGGAGTTTGCTCCAGACTTTCCCCAGAGACAGCTAGAATCACACAATGTTGTCATAATAAGATAGCAACAAAATTACACACCTAAGACGGAACCTACAGACATTAAAAACTACATATTTATATTTTATTCTTTGAATAAAGTTATTTACCTTACCCTGTATTTGTTTACTGTGTAAATTGCGAATGCAATCCGTCCAAGCGAAGTTAATACTATCAGGCCTACTTTTAATGTTGTAACGAGTTATTATGCTAGTTAACGGGTTACGTTAATGAATTGACGCGCGTATAGAGTAAAACCTTATAATGAGTACTGAAACACAATTCAAACATTAGCACTTTACGAGAATTAAAAGTGAATCAGTTGCTTAGCCACACAGTAATTGCAACATATGTGGGTATACAGATAAAACAAAGAAACTGATGAAGATGAAGAAATGTGAATCTATAGTGAACCAATGTCTATTCAATGACAGGCACCGGCAATTTCAATATTGGTAAAGCATATTTATGTTGATATTATATTAGCTAACGGGAGTTGAATTATTTTCAAACAACCCTAAAAGCTACTGACGACGTTTAAGACTAGCAGTCGTTAAACTGTCTTCGAACGATAACTACCAAGACAAGCGACTTAAGATGCATTCCAAGGCACGGAACAGCCATTAGCCATCCGCAGCTTGACAGCGCCGAACATTTAAGATCTATACTTTCTACCGAGCTATTAAGTAGTCTATCGAATTAGTAAAATAAGGATAAAAGTGTTGCATATAAGTATAATTTTTTTGATCAGATGACTTTTCAGCGACAACTTTGTTTACGTCATGTGGTATAGTTTCCTTGAGACTACGATATGCAATATAATAATATAGTTATATAATTGTAGGATTCGAATCCACGACCATCCTATCAGTATGGGGACGCCCTTTCTAACCGAGTTATTGCGACTCTTTACTACTGCAATAGAAACGACTTACCGTGAAGTCTTCACAATCACGCAACGCTATAACGATAGCAATAATTAGATATGCCAGATTTCTAATCTACTACTATGGAAATATTTACATACTATCTAAATTCAAATTTTCGGTTTCGGTTTAGAGAGAAATTTATTGTCTTAAGAAATTTTACAATTTCACTTACAAGACAATTTAAATGCTAATGCTTATAAAATGTAATGTATAGCGGTAAGCACGTAAAATTTTCACATTGATTTATAATATTACATAGCATAAATGTAGTGTCTAGCTGTAATTTCAAAGATTCAAGATTTATAACGACTGTTATAAATTAGCATTAATAACAGTTGAGGTAGGTATGTACCTACTTGGAATATATATAGTTGAATATCAGTAATACTGTTGGAATTTATTTATGTAGTTGAAATAAATATTTGTATAGGGTGGAGCCATGGAGGGTAAGTGTGGTAAATTAAATATTCACAACATCCAATTTTACTGAAATAAAATATTTCTTTATTTTTAAAATTTGAAAATATTGTTTATTGAAAATTGTTTCTAAAAGTTCACTCCGGTAGAAAATTGAACATTTATTGATTGAGCCAAATTATTGAGCAATTTGTTGAGCCAATCGATAAGGTCTATGATAAGGATAAAATCCCTCAAACAGCACAGTATGTTAAAATTCAGCAATTAGTGTGCAATGAACTAACTAATGGAAATTTACCGAGATAGATTGAAAATGGTTTATTGCCTCCGTAGCGTGTTAAATATTTCCACCGCTATACCAGACAACTCGAGTAATAAAACATATTTTCTCGACCAAACAATGACGTATCTACACGATAATAAAGCAGTACAATTTATTTGTTAATCACGAAGCAGCGGTCGCATTAAACCAGCGCTTCGAATATAAACTTAACGTAAATTTAGTTCGCATTGTTTTATTTATGAGAGTGAAATATCCATTTTAACTTAAACTATAAGGCTCGCTAGCAGTGACGTATGAGTATTTGACCCTTTTGTGAGTATCTGGCCGATGAAAATTTAACGAATGAACACCACAAAAGGATATTACAACCGCTATACTAACGTGCGATCCCTTGCCTTGTGGCTTTATAGGGGGATGAAAATCTTTACGCAGTACAAAAACATTTCACCGAGATAGCGGAGAACCTACCATAAAAATTTTATTCAAGCTAAATAACTTTTAAGGGATCGCCCCAAATTTCATGAGACGTTTACAAGATTTCAATCCTTTGTTAACTTCAATATCTTTGTCATAAATAAATTCTTGCCAAAAAGCCAATTGACCATTTAATTTTAATTTCTGTCTTGAGTACCTACACGGAATCGAACCTTATGATTTTCTTATAATGTTTTATGGTACTTACTAAGTTAACGTTTATATTAGCATACACTATTACAAAGAAGATGAAAAAATAAGTAACATGAAACTTACTTTGTATTTTATAGAAAGAAAGAAATTCAAATAAATTAACATTAAGTAGGTAAGTCTATAAGAATAAAAAGGGCTACACGGGGTCCACGACCAATTTTCCGTTTTTCTTTTGGTAAATTTTTCTCAGTACTCATTCCCAGTTGTTACCCATTTACTGGGAATTTCGCTAAAAACTCACAATTTATCAAAAAGCCTCTCATGTATCCAAACATTATTTTATCACATAATTGTCACGCAGAAAAGATTACGTTATACAGCCATGTTTTAACACGGGAAAAAGAAGCCTTTAGTAGCGCGTGACGCGACAAATAAAAGCCCACTTAATACACAAAGAGGCTGTAAATTTATGCCGCGTAGTATCTCCGTAATGCCGCGCCCGTGACAGTGGGTACGTATACTACGGATTCAAATCGAACTCAACATGTAGTTTGTACGTGGCACATAACATTTAACAATGAGACAGCAACAACATAGCAATGTTTGCAACAAATACAAAGCGCGTACAGAAACGTTGACAAACTTTTTGTATTTGACAACGAGATCTCAAGGCGGTCTACATCTAGACACCTACACTTAAGAATACAAAATTAGAAGAAAAAAAACGACTTTTCCATTTTTATTTATGCACGTCTGCTAACTATTCGTTTGACATTTGCAAACAAATTGTGGTATTAATATCTTACATCAATTGTAAGAAACATGATCGTGTCCAGCTGTGTGATTTTGATCTGTAGATAAAAGACGTTAATTTTGTCAAATATATTTTTAATCTTCGTCGAAAAACATTACGTCACATATACCTAATTGTCACGCAGAAAAGATTACATAATACGTCTATGCCTAAACAGAGAGAAAGAGGCCTTAGCAACGCGTGACGCGACAAATAAAAGCTCACTTAATACACAAACGGGCTCAAAATTTATGCCGCGTAGCATCTCTGTAATGCCGCGCCCGTGACTTAGCGTACATATATTGCGTATTTGGATTGAATTTGGAATAATGTTAGTATAAATATACAATAAATTATATTGACAGAAAAATTCTATGAGTATAACCTCGAGGATAGTTCATAATATGTATATTCAGATTTCAGAATTCATACGTTTTAACTCATTGAAGTTTGTACAGTTAGGTGCCTATATGCAATCTGAACGTAACATTTAATGTTTAAGGTAATTGTTCTGGTTATCATTACAGTCATTTATCTTCAAAACAATAAACAATAAAATATTCTATTTATCAGGTCAAAAATGTCTTGCTAAATAGAAAAACTTGTCGCCCAGTTTTCCAACTCATTGCATCACTGCAGTTGGCTCGGGAATTTAAAACCTTGAGCTATTCAGTTCAAGGCTTAAATTTTTTTCTGCAGATAATAGAAAATAAAAGACTTTGACTAGTTATTTTAAGACTTTAAAATAACTAGTGAAAGTATTAGTTATCTAAAAGAAAACAAAATGTTTATGTGCATATTTATGAGAACAGGAAAAGGCCGGTACAATATGTACCGTACAAGTATTTTTGGCTTCAAAAGTCCGCATAGAATAAAAGCATTTCTGTTGTCTCGTCTATCTTGTGACAGAATCGATCCAATCACAAATAGAAACTAAACTTGTAAGATAAGTTGAACACGATCACAAAGCTAGATGGTCGGGTAGCAAAATCCGATTCGTCATAAAAGTATAATAATAGTGGGTCGGGGGTGCCGCAACAACAGCGGTGACCTACACAGCGCGCGCCGCCGCGGCAGTCTTCTGTCGAGCTTTCTAATGACCTCAGGCGTTCTGTGTTGCGCGATAAAACACATTTAATCCTCTGATACTGGTAAAAACTTAATCTTGATTGGAATTGCGCCTGTTTTCGTGTGGTTAACCTCTAGGGCGGGAGCACTTCGCCTTCCCCTATGTTCAGTGTTTGCGTCACAAAAATGAACTCTAAGTACTAAAGGATAACTCTGTTTATAATTAGCATCGAACCGTGTGTCAGCAGACCAAAAGTTTTATAGGTAAGTACACAATTTAGTTGGGAGGAAGTTTTGTTTTGTTCACTGGGTGGCTTTAAAGTAATTTGGCAATTTCGCGCTGATTTAACGAACGTAAATGCAATGTTTACATCACGGTGTGTGCGGTAATACGGTTAGGTACTCGTATGTTGGTATCAGAACTATGTCAAGAGTTACCGAGATCTTTACATACTCTTTATATTGATGTGATAAGTACGAAGTTTATGGAGGCGAAAGTCATTTGAACCGTTTTGAAGCATGAATACTCGTATTTACTAACGAACGTGAAAGCTTGTTTTGAATTAAATTTTATGACGTTGACTCCGTTTGGCTTTCGGAGAATTTTAATTCTAATATTTATGGTCACGTAGATATTTTTAATGACGACCGTAATGATTCTTGTAGTGAAGTGAGATAGGTCATGTGAGACTTTTTAAACGTACTCATAATAATTTTAAAAAGACGAATAAACTGGTAAACCGTTTACCTTTACTAAATTTACCTGACTGAAAAACAGTCTTTTTGTAATATTACGAGAAATTTAATATTCTTTCTTCAGTCACGAAGCGTCGCGTGATGCAAGTACTTTTATATAACTGTGTACATAATTACTACAGGTATAATGCTTCGTGATCAATACTGAGCATGAAAAAAAAACATTTTTACTTTAACCTTCACTGGAGTGTTAAGGCTTTTGGTTCGTGATTAACGTGTAAAGGGGCTTAACTCATTGCTTAAAACGGTATACAATATTTTACCATATCTATGCAACTTTGATTGGATTGAGATAAAAATAGCTTTGGATATTGTAAGGTGCCGGAGATGACGGAGATTAGATCATATTAAAAACACTTACATTTTTATAATCAGAAATTTCACTATTTTTATTAAATATTATAAATGATTTTAACCTTACTTCCTGTTTCAGATGTACCTATAATATGAATAATACAACTACATAATAATGTAACTATGAAAAGGATTTTATGCTTCGAAGCAAGGAAGAAGAATAATCAACATGTATTACAAATTATATCAATATTATGGGTTTTACCCTCAATTTTCCGAGCTCAAAATACCTTGGGATGCACCGACATGATACGAAGTACTAAATGTTCATGTTATACATTTGAAAATGGTGAGACTGTATATATTTATTAATATATTTTAGTTCGCACTATAAAAAGTAATGTAAAATTCACTGTCTTTTCAGCTTTATTTCTTGATTGCCAAGATACTTCTGCTAAAGATATTAAAAATGCTCTTAAGAGTGTATCTAATGTACAGTCGTTTACTGTATATGACCTCGACGGCAGCGAAGAGGCTTTGGGACCACATTTTATACCACAAGGAGTTTGCATCAAACATATTCTTATATCAAGAACGAGTATAAAAGATATTGACGATGAAACCTTTATGCCGCTTAGAAAGTGCCTTGAAACTTTAAGCATTGTTTCCAGCAAAATTAAGCATGTACCACAAAAGGCGTTTTCGGGCATGCTAAAATTAATATCGATCGAGCTCACCTCAAACTATATTGAAGAAATACCGAGTTACAGCTTTTATGCTCTTCCGTTAATGAAACTTAATTTGAAAGGAAACATGATACAATATATATCAGATTCTGCTTTTTCAGGTTTAGAACAAACACTCACTGAAATTGATTTGAGCGAAAACAACCTCACCACATTTCCTATCGTTTCAATTGCGAAATTAAAACACCTCAAATCCCTTCGATTAGCATGGAATGAAATGTTTTCTTTCCCATTTGTCGAAAAATATGATTTAATGTCCCTAGATTATTTAGATCTAGACTCCAATAATTTTGAATTTCTTTCGGAAGACTGCCTTAAATTTAGTCCGTCCTTGACAATATTATCATTTCATTTTAATTTTATTAACAATATTCACTACCGGGCTTTTTATTCCCTTATTAATTTGAAGTCTTTGGATTTAAGCCATAACAGGATAAAAATTTTGAACAACAATGTCTTTCACAATAATAAATTGTTAGAATTTATAGATTTAAGTCACAATCATTTGCATCATATACATGGCCTACTATGCAATATGCCGTCTCTCACAGAAGTATACTTAAGTCATAATAACATATTGGAAGTGCCAATTGATTCGTTTCTTAACTCGACTAATATAAGTAAAATACACTTAGAAAAAAATTGTATTAATAATATAAATAGTGAGAGTTTTAGTGATTTAGAGAACTTAGAAGAGCTGCATTTAGATTTTAATTATTTAAATCAAGTGCCACATAACATATTAATGAATACTAGAAACATAAGAGCATTAAGATTAGACAATAATAACTTTAGTGATTTGAATAACAACACTTTAGAATCGTTAGTAAATTTAATAGATATTAGGCTGAATAACAATAGGCTCAAAACCATTTTAAAATATCATTTCCGTAACTGCTTACTAGTTGAAGAAATTTACTTGGACCACAATAAAATAAATTTTGTAGAGTTAGGTACGTTCACTCCGATGACACGACTAAAGTATTTAACATTAAATAATAACAATTTATTAGATCTACTTGATATTTTACCTATAGGTAAATCAAATTTGCTCACATTGTACCTGGATTCAAATTCATTTCCATCGATAAATTATTTTATTCTTCGATCGCAAGAACGATTATACCAATTTAGTTTGAAAAACAACCACCTAAAATTTATAACAAAAAGCACTTTTAGTAATTTAACTTACTTGACTCGCCTGGAGCTAAATAAAAACGAAATTTCAGTAATAGATGATTTCTCTTTTCAACGGCTCATTTCAGCTCGATTTTTAGACTTGCAAGAAAATCTTTTGCGAAATATTACATCCTTCACTTTTTTTGGATTGGGTGAATTAGAAGACTTGGATGTTTCAAGTAACAGAATTCTTTACATTTATGACATGGCTTTCGATACATTAAAGAAATTAAGGAGCCTTAACCTCTCAAACAATCCTTTGAAAGTATTACATAAAAATATTTTTCAACAAGGCTTACCGTTAAGCACATTATATTTGGATAACTGTGAAATTCAACTAATAGAAAACGGAACTTTTCAAGGTTTGAACAATTTAAAGTATTTGTCCCTGAAAAATAATTCCTTAAAATCTTCAGATTTATTGGCTCTTGATGTCTCAGGATTAAAATTTTTGGCATTATCTTACAATATCCTTGATTATCTACCAGTCGAAGCATTTTCACAACTTCCGCTTTTGGAAGTTTTACTTATGGAACATTGCAATATAGAACATATTTTAGAAGATACTTTTGTGTATAATAAAAATTTGTTTAAATTAAACATAGCTCAAAATATTATAAGTACGACCCCAACAAAGCTATTTGGCCTACATAATTCTCTATCTGAATTTAATATAAGTAATAACTTTCTGGACTACGTCCCTTATAATACTTTGCTTAATTTTACGTATTTAGAGACTTTAGATATAGCAGATAATTTATTGCCGAAAATAGAATTAAGTGGTTTTGAAAAGCTTACGAAACTAAAGAATTTAATTTTGCGGAAAAATGAAATTCAGTCGATTACATCGAGAAAAAAGGTTGTGTTGAAGGAACTTGTACTGTTTGATATAAGCTTTAATAAATTAAACCATCTCCCAACTTTTATATTCGATAACTTTCCAAATCTTCAAAATTTGAACATTTCATACAATGACATCAATAATTTTGACTTTTTTACGTCATACAAAAAGTTTGGAATTTCTTTAATTAATATAGATGTCAGCAAGAATCCTGCCATTTCATGGATCATGTCTAAGAAAATCAAAAACAATAATACAATCATTGCAAACTTATATGAATTACATATTTGTCAAACAAATTTGAGCAACATCGAAGATATCACGTTTGAATTATTTACAAGCTTACAACACCTCTATTTAAAGTTTAACAAAATAAGGAGACTCTCTATTAGTCCATTTTCCAAGCTTTCTCTTTTAGAAAATTTAGACTTGAGTTATAATAGAATTACTCACCTTAAAACCAGTAATTTTCGTGGGCTCACAAAGCTTAGTACATTGTGTTTATCTAATAATAATATTGAGTCTATGGAATCGTTTGATGAAGACTTAAACAACCTTAAGCTCTTAGATCTATCGTACAATAAGTTACAAAATATACTTAATGAAGACCTAGTAAATTTAAAAGAGCTTACTGTTCTGTATTTAGCTTACAACAATATTAAATACATATCAGTAACAGCTTTTAAAAATCTAAATAAAATTGTACAGATTGATTTAGAGCACAATAAACTCCAAAGCATACCTCTTGAACTATTGATTTCAATAGAAAATCACGTACAAGATATATCATTGAAAGGTAATAAAATTCATCGTTACAAATTTTAAATTTAATATTTATTTTTCTATCTATTAGAACCCTTCTTTCTTTTCTTCCAGATAACGTGATAATTTGTAGATGCCAAAAGAATAATACATGGACTTGGATTCAAGACCATCCTAAGATAATAAAACCAAACGCAGTTGTATGTTTTAATGACGACTATCCAAGAGAAAAATGCAACTTCCCAATGATTGCTCAAGTCTCAATAGACAAATATAATGACAATTCGGTATCCGTATCTTGGTTTATTCGAAATCGTACAGCAATTAAAGGATTACAAATTTTATATTACAACGAGGAAATGGGCACCGACGTAAGTACTGCAATAAGTATTTGAGTTCCTTTTTCTTCACTTTTTATAGTATAGTAACGTTGAATTTTGTTTATAGGTAAAATCTAAATATGTCGATAAAAATGATATGTCAACACATATTACAAATCTTCTGCCAAACACAAATTATATAGTTTGTGTATTAACCTTGTATGATGATCAAATGATTACTATCGAGGAAGAAGAAATGCTAAAAGTAAATGATACAGATGTCGATTCAAACACAACAATGAGAATGAGTAGAAATATTGCAGCAATGCTAATTTCCCAATCGCCTTCAAGCGAATGCATTTCGTTTGATACTTTCAAAAAACTGGGAACAGTTAAATCAAAGCCAAAGAAAGTTTTTCATTTTTCTTCTATTCTTAATCGCCGTTTAGGATTAATTGTCGGTTGTACTTTAGGATTTATTGTGTTCTTTATCATGGTCTCTGTTTTACTGTACACAAAAGTTAAGGAAAGAAAGAGAATAGCAAAGTCCGATCCCGCTTGGTCGGAGATGAATGATTACCATTCCATGCAAAGTAAGGAAGACATATTGCAAAATTCCACAACGGCATCCACCGATAATATTTTATTAGGGATGGCGAAGAATCGAAATTCATCCCTAGACCAATTAAAATAGTACACATAGAATTACTAGTTTAACAATGACTAGCTGAAGTAGAATTAACTCGAATTATAAGTGTAAGCAGGTTTAAATGAACACGCGCCATGATAGTGGTAAACTACAAAGTTGACTTCAAAATATGTATAATTGGGGTTTCCTTAGTTGTGAGTGAGGCAATAAAACATGCGGCACCAATGTGTTCATTAGTACCATTGCCGTAAGTTAAATAATCGATGTAACGAAGGGAAAGGAAAGTTGTGTATTTTAGTGAAGTAAATTTTTTTATCACATACGATAAAAAAAATGTATCAAGTATGTTTGCTCGTTTGCTTTTCACATCTGAGAAGTTAACAATCTTAGACACCTCATCAAACCTCAAATAAGAGAGAAATCCTATCTGAAATCATACGTGGAGGCGTTACTGGTCATGAGGAATGTGAACAGTGCCTCAAATTGCTGCCTGAGATTGGTGCCTCAAATAGCTGCGTGATATCGTTACTTCAACCAGTGCTTCAAGAAAGGACAACCGGTGCGCGGTGGTACTTTTTTGGGCGAACTGTAACAGTTATATCAGCTTTAAGTGTCGTATGAAAAGTATTGTAATATATTTTTTCACATACATGCCTATTTATTATTTACATTTTTTATGGGCCATTTACAAAATTTGCTTAAGTGTTATAATTTTTATAGTATTATTTACTTATAGCTTACTTAAGAACAAAAATTACTATTTCGAATAACTGTTTTAGTTCGATTCTAGTAGTTGAACTTTAATAGAACAAATTTTGTCACAGAGAGTTTAGAAATTAAAATTAATTCCAATAACACTAGTACAGTATTCATAAAAAGAAATGCAACATACATACTTATATCTGTCCAATTTACAGTACAAAATTATTTACTTTTCTTAAACTATATTCCCGACCGATTCGTGCGCAACGACCTACGTTTTTCGGACTAAGGTATGCTTTTGAGTTATGCAAACTAGATGCGTGTTCATTCAAACTTATAGATTCAAAGATACCGATTAATAAAACTATTAGAATGTTATTAGATGCTGAAATATTTACGAATACTTGGCTTTTAATTATACTCTTGTAGAAAGTAGTGTATAAGTAGGTAGTGATTGTAATTATTAGATATTTCAAATGTTTATTGCAAATTTTAGGTAGAACATATCTAATATGAAATAAAATTGTTGACACAATAACAACTATTTTGTTTTATTATCTTTTTAGGTAAAAGTAGATGCTTATCGAGTTTTCGATGAGGAAAACGGTGTAGTGCAATTCAATATTTTATGAAAAAGCCATACTAGGTATATGCGTAGCGTAGGTATATATTCCGCGTAAATTTTCCTAATGACCAACCCATAGTCTCTATAACCTTGAACAGTCTACCTGTCCACTGGAACCTTGCTAAACCTAATTGTAACTACAACTTTAGTCTGCGGGTCAGGCTTTTGAATACGTAAAAATCTTATTAAAGCTAACAGCAAATCTTTTTATAACGCAGATTACAAATAAACTGTAGCGTTAACAAAGAAAATATGACCTCTTAACTGAAAGATATTTATTGGGAAGTGGAAAATGAGTTAATAAAAGTTGTTCGAAAGTATTTTTTGTGAAAATACTTCAGAACTTTCCTGTTTGTATTACGTGAACTCGATTATCAAGCACCATTGAGAGTATATGGACCCGTTAGTTTATTTTATTTGCCGTTTTACTGTTTGTATTTTGAAACATAGGTTTCTTAATTTTGTGTTTATTTGTGTGGTTACTCTTACTGTGTGTAGTAAATGTTGGTCACAGCTCTCCTAAACAAAATAGACCAGAAACTTCTAATTGGTCATGAATAACTAATGGCAACTGATTTTTTGTTTGGGTGTGTGAGTACATTATATAAGTATTCGTTTTAAAGCCGCAGATTTAACTGAATTCAGTCTGCTGGTTTATATATAGTCTGAACCTCAATACAGATATTCACAGCTTAACTAAGTCCTTACAGTTTATTCACAAGTTTGAGAACAAGATACAAAACTGTGGTATAAACCGCGTAGATGAAGTAAAAGCCTATTAAAATTTCACTGTTTGGCCAAAGCTCCATAAATGTTTTAGAGGGTTCAAAGCGAATGAACCGCTGTGCTCGTGCCACGAACTGCCTCTGTAACTGTAAAAAGGTAAGTTTAACTTCCTACAGTTTATGTACATCCGCCTCTAGCCGACACATCCGACGAAAGATTAAACACATAAGAGTTGGATGATGACTAGAATTCTGATGTTGTTCATATATTTTATCTATGAAATAAACTGGTACTCTACTAGTAAGTACATTAGTTATTAGTACTACGATCATCGGAAAAGGTTGGTTTATTTTGTGATAGCTGCTGTTCACCGTCGCTGTGAATATCCACACATGAAATATTTCTTCGCCATCCTTCATTATCTGACTAAAATCGTATTCAAATTGTTTATTATTCCGTATCCTCACGTACCATGCCAAGGGGTGGAAGTCTACTCTAAGCCTTTTTCAGATGTGCGAGGGACCAGTTTCCAGTGTAAGCGTTACAGTAGATACGGTGTCCTTAACAAAGTAAATTAAAGTTCAACTATAACGGCTCTAAATTAGTTATGAGAATGTTATACGTTTCAGAAATATTGTAACGTTAGCTCATCTAGCAGTGATCATCTGATTATATTTGGGTGTGACATGTTTGGCCTCTTACTCGTATTACACACATTAGGCTGTGAAATGACCGCAGATAACAATCCTAATTGATACGTAGGATTGTCTATAGATTACTAAACTTATAATTGATACGTCTTATAAAGATAATATTACTCTGACTGTAGAATATTATAACGTCAACCTTACAACACAAAGAAAAATTTTTCGTTGCCAGCAAATTTGACAACTTTTGGGCGAGCTAATAAAAATATTTGTATATTATTTTTATATAAGTAATCTATGTAAGTAGTATTATATTATATTTCTGCTGTAATCATCATCGAAAACCTCTACGAATCAAGAAAGCTATCCATCTACAAATAAACGTAGCACAACTTTTTTCATTGCTACGATAAATCGTAGCTGTAGCTCTTTTGGCGCTACGCACATTTTGCACGTATGATTGAAAAGCAATAAAATTTTCACCTATAATATCTTTAAGCTCTTTTGAGGTAGAAGTGACAACAACTGCATTGAAATTTATCAATGCTGTAGGAAGTATTAAGCTATTTTGCAGCTAATTAGAGTGGGATGCAATTAGCAACATAATTATTACAATTTCAAGCGTCATATTGGTCACTGACAATTATACTAATGGACAATATATGTCCGACTCAACCCCGAGAAATAAGCCCATTGAATATTGATCGAGTTCGTCACTAGGGTTATGGTGGATGGACAGACAGGGAGTTAACGCCACATGTATTATTACGTCTCAATATTGAAAAAAATCATGACTTTAAGTCTATATTCTTTCTTTAATTCATTGCATAGTTTAGCACAGACTTGGAACAATTTTTCCGGCGATTGAAATATCATTATAAATTCCTTTTTTTAATACTTAAGCATTTAATACACATTAATATTATTGAATTATTATAAACATAATTGCTATATTATTACTGATTCTGAACTTGCCGGCAAACCTGATGTTAAGTGGTCACTGCAACCAACGGACACCCACGACCAATGTCAAATTTGAAAGACCTCAGTTGAGTTATAGCTAACTAACATTTGTAACATTATCACCACTTTAACTGATTGTTTTATTTAATTGAAATTTCAAGCACTCTTAATGAAGAACCCTATATATTTGACAGAAACCGTTAGTTAATCTATTGCAAGAGACAGATTGATCCACAGCACAGACTAGTTTCGGGATTTATGTTCATACACTCCGCCGATAGTGATCTGCTAGGCGCTGTCAGAGGTGTGACATGTGATTGCTTTATTACTTGTTATCAGTGGAACTACCGAAAGTAACTAGAATTTACGCTCTTTATTTTGGGTATATTACCACACATTATTACGTCATAGTCATATGCTATACGCTTAGTCTCATTTACGGACTAAATCATAATACCATTATTGCCAGATTAAAGTTTCGTTGAAATTCTTAGGATTTATTCATAGTAAGTAATTCAAATACAGTTTAATACCTATACTTCTGCATATTGTCACGTGACGACTTTATCGTATTTTCAACTTTATTATGCTTAATTTATTGACGATTCCCAAAATGCTTTGTATAAATATAATATGTACGTGAAATTGAAAATATACTTAGACAGTTTTCTTGAAACATAACATAATTAAAGGTATAACAAGTAAATGCTTAGGCTGTAAAAAGTATTGCCACTTTGTCGTAAACAAGGGCATTAACTAGACAATAATTAATACAGATTCAGAAATAATTAGGTTATTACACGTATTGTGTAATTACCTAATTATTGCAACTCATGCGAAGTTTAAACGTTCAGTGAATAGCGTAGTCCGTTTCTATATATAAAATATATGTGATAGCGTAACGTAATGTAGTGACGGATATTTACGAGTATTTCTATAAATTCTTCCACCGGAATGTGATCGATCAGTATTTATTTAAGGTCTAGCCTCGCATTAGAATTGAGTTAACATAATGCGAATAATTATCTCGCTTTTTACGAACTTACTTAACACCTAAAGTAAAGTCCCAAATTGTTCCAAGGCTCGTAAGACATCGCCTTTCCACGTTTCGCTCTAATTTGCGGTGAGAAAACGATTGCTCTAATTGTTCACTCCAAGGACGACTTTAACGACACTGAACATCGCGTTCACTATTTTGGATAAATACGATAAAGATTCGTTCATTTCGTCAGTACCTATATTTAGTACCTTACCAGATCTTACAAAAAAAGTCCGACAAAACCTAACGAGTTTGGGACACTTTTCAGCCATTACTACTTATTATGTATTTAATGATATAAAAGAAGTATAAGTTTTTATTATATTTACTTGTTACAAGCTACAAACGACCTTCCGTACAGGATGTCAGTCTTAATCTAGCATATCGCATTATTTATTTATGATTGGTTAATACCGAGAGTTTTAAATGAAAAAGGTAACAGGATTCTTGGTACAGGAGTTGTCGTGTACACATTCTGTATTCAAGTGTGTGTGTGTGTTTTGTATATTTTTACAGCCAATATAAAAATATGACATTCTTGTTTATAAGCCAAGTTATAAACATATTTGACAATAACATGAATAACTTGTAATAATCAAGGTAACTTTAACTGAATAGCTCATCAAACCGTTACACGAAGTGTTCGTAAACAGGCGCAGACAAGTACACATATGACCTTAATTTCATAATTACGCATGGCTTAGACAAACATAATTGTCTACACGTCTGCACGAACATAATTTCGTTGTATATTGAACGCAATAACATTTAATAGATTCTGTGTGTAACAACATGTAGTTACCTAATTACTCAGTAGTTTATTGTGAGTATTGTAGTTAATAATTTAGTATTAAAGAGGTTCTTTTGCAAAATACTCAGCTTTATTTAGTTAAAAAGGATTTATCATACATATTTTTAATCGTTTCGTTGGATTTTCTTTTACATTGCATGAAAACTTTCTTAGCTTTTGTACCTACTTAAAATATCGTTATGTTATTATTTACCAACAATAAATTGCGTGGCTCGGAGAATAGACCAACTATGAATATAATTTTATTCCCAATGGGTTCATTACACTGTATCATGCTACATCTGGCCATTGACTATTGACTTAGGTACATGCAAAATTCAGCTTCAGTTTCCGAAATATCCGGTATGATGAATGATCGTTTTGATTCAAACTTCAAACAAAAACAATGAGAGTAGGCCAACAACAAAGCAAATAATTGCGTCTCGAAATTTTGGAACAGAAGACAATGGGAACAAAAGCATTCGTTCATATAAAATCGTATCATATCTCCATAATCGTGACCACTCGTTACGTAGATTTCTTAAATAAAGCTGTTAATAATTAAAGGATAAAGTAACGAAATAATTTAAAAGGCGTTTCAGTACGGTCAAAATCATGTATTATCAAAACAAAAGACTTTTACATTCTAAATTCTATTTGACAAACACATTCTAATCCTATCAAAATAAAACAAAAAGTAAAAACAAAATAGGTTTTAATGGGTTCGCAACAAAAGCGTATGAGATAATCAAATGCTTTTATAGTTTGGAAATATAAAAACCTGTGATCATAACTGAGTCAATATTTTTTCCTTACCTATGCTTTCATTGCCCGACTAAATACCTAACCGCATTTGTGGCATTTTAATTAGTCTAGAATTATTGAAGAACTTAAATTTTTTTTAACAAATAGACAGAGAAGCGTAAGACAAGACAAGGACTCGTATTTTGTACCAACAACATTTAAATGTAAACGCGAACAAAACCAGCCAATGTACTGTTAATTGGTAACTGGACTCCCATATAGCTTGCACAAAAATATTTATTTCATGTCAACGAAAATCTCTTCTCGTGTTAAACAAGCTACACGTAGAAAGCGTTAGTGTCAAACACACGGTACGTTGTGTCAAATATTACTGACAAAACAGTATTATTGAAGGCAAGATATTTTTCCGTCAGTTGCCGCCGGGTAAGCTTAAAATGGTGATTCTTGGCGCTAGTCCAATTTTTTGCTGGCGGTGTCCTTTGTGAAACGTTGTTATGTACAGTACTATATCACAACACAATGTAGCAATTATTCATAGAGCCACAGTTTGTAAAATGCGTTCTTTTTCATATAAGAGCTCTCTTCACAGCGTATTGTAAATTTTTCGTGCATACTACAATAACTTAAAAATCACAACTTTCTATCAAGATTTAGGTCACACGTAGTACGAGACAGGACGAGCCGTACGGTGTAGTGGTTACCACGCCATTCCATCATTCGGAGGGTCCCGGGTTCAACCCCGGCGGGTCAGAAATTTAAATGATGAATTTAGATTTCTGTTTCCGGTCTGGGTG
>DWQK01001118.1:0-16812 GCA_018231225.1 Noctuana stator
TGCATTTTACCTTCATATCAACTTATTCATGAATAAGTTGATTAATTGATGGTTATTACGGAAGCGAATTTAATAAAATTGTTATATTATATCAACTACTTTATTTTCAGTACAACAAGAAACCTTTTTATTGCCTTACAGTATATAATGTCTCATTGAAATAATGAAACAACCTTGTTGAATGCAAATTAACTCTTTATATTCATGGAGTTATTATGGTTAATAGTTTTGGTTAGAACCTTAAATAACAGCTCAAAACTTTTCAATTAATTATGCAAATGCTGGAAATGAGTTAAAATTTATATTCAATAAAAACATTTGAAATATTAACATTCAACTTTATTTATATATGTATTATATATTATGCCAATACAATAATTTGGTATATGAGTGTGGAGATGGCTGGTGGAAATCCTCAGTGGCTAGGGATATATAATGTATTAACATATCAACATATTTTGGGTGCATATGATTTCTCACTGAATAATACTTTATACAATGTGTATTAGGGTATGTTATGTACACAATGACATGTATTTTAGGGTATAATATACTTAATTAAAATATTATTATATTTTTATGCTACTGCCATTTACATAAAAACATACATGTGCTATAAACAGATGACCTTATCTTGGACTACGCAACTTGACGTACTTAATATTTACAAGTCATATTTATTTAAGTTTTTTTATTAGTGTGGTAAATGTTTATTTAAAGAATTATTAAAATATATTAAGTTTATTAATTATATAGTGATTCTTTATAATATGTGCATAAAATATGCGTGTGTATAACTGACTACATACTGATGTTTGAGTAACGATTAAACACCGTGAACCGAGTATTAGCACACATTAGCTAGTATTGCACGACAGTATGTAAACATTTGTAACATATCGCGCCACTATCGTGTAACACACGTCAGGTATTAGTGTTACCGTGCCCGTATGTCAGGCATCGGTATTCTCAAAATGGGTAACTCACCTTAGAACAAAGAGCATTTATACATTTCATATACCTTTAAAGCTGATATACCTTTGAGGTTGTTGTGTTCAAAGACTGTACTTTCATCATGCAAAATGTTTTTTTCTTGCTCATTGTGTAGAGATACTAATCAAAACCTCATCGTGAAAATTATATCACGCAGTATAAATTTATTATTTAAATGCATTGATAGACGTCAACAAAGTGACATTTCCAATGTAAATTCGGATTGTAAAATTTTAATGCATACGTAACGATATATAGTTCGATACGATATATAGTATACGATATACGATATACGATATATAGTTCATTTCAATAAAATCTATTATGTGACCAAATAAATTTGATTTACAATGACACCAGACTTTTTATCGTTTAATTAAAAGATGTGAATATCACCTTTATTTTTAAACTGAAAAGTAAAATGAAACTGTAGTGAAATCTAAAGACGGAGATAAATAGGTTTGTTTGTTTGGTAGATTTCCAAATTAAATTGAAATGGACTTTATTACGCTTTCCACACATAAGTCAAAATAAAACAAATGTTTGTTATAAAGTCAGCCACACATGAGAGTAAAATACACGGCGTAGACCGCAGCCGACCCTTCCGCGCCGACTTCTGTTGACAACACAAATACATTTAATTGATTGATTAAACCGGAACCGCCCGCCACTGGACTAGCTACGGAAATACTAATGTACTAAAGATTGAAATGTTTCAACAAGGCATTTATAAACTATTTTAGGAGATATTTTGTTATAAATAGTTTTACTTCTATATCACAGCATTTAACCTGGCTTCCTGTAAAATAAACTCCAGCTAAAGTAATAGTTGTTTTCCAATGTTAATGAAAAATGTTTTATACTTCTGTGCGCGACTAAATTGCCATACTTAGCTATTTAATGGCAGATAATTTTAATATTTATCAAGGAGACACCTATTCGTATTCGAGTTGCGGATTAATTTTGTAAATAACACTAATTAATCTATTAACATAGCCATTTTATGGGTAGAAAAATTATTGGCAATTACTTACTAGTTATTATCAGCACGAATTCCTGCATTTTATATAAGTACCTATAACCGTTATTTTTTTTTTGTTAAGATGGATATTGAAAGCATACTTACTGAAACACGATTATATCTAGTTCACACCTGTCGTACGGCGTTATTATAAAAATAAATATGCCTGAATATTTATTTTAAAACTTTGCCCTGTATTTCGTACTATTTTATCTTTTTGTGTATAAATATTTAATAATATGCGATGATAAGCTATGCTTAAAAGTCCCCATTGACATTTTTAAATATTTCTTTCGGTTATAATTGTTTTTAATAAGATTACATTGTTATGTTATATACCTACATATTGATTATTTATAGCAGGGTAATATACTTTGAAAATGTTAATACCTAATATGAAACCTCAAGAAATACTTAACATCGTCGTTTTAAACTTTAAACATAACGTGAAGGATTCCGGAAGTATCGCTTGAAAACCGCGGTGCGAGTGCCACTCGTGCAGTCACAGTCTCAAAGACTAAAGCCAGTTGTGAATAAAAGTCAAAGTTAATTCAATTGAATCAATATTCCCGACGCGAACTCCGGCTCGGCCTTACGGGAATTAACTCTGTTAGTTCCGAAGAATGTTAATAACGACCTCATTTTACTATCGCTATTAGCGAACTTACATCGAATTACAATCTATTCTCACGATGGGTCTATAGGTTTAAGTTTTAGACGAAATCCAATGAATATTGAGTGTGCTTGGGCTTCTAATTTGTACATTAGTACTTGAACATCTGAATTAATTTCGACGAAGTCTATAAATCGTTTTCATAATGAAGTGTTCATGCTATTGACGAAGCCGTAACTACATCGGCACGTTACGCACGATCTTTATTTTTCTTTCATATTAATATACATGTTTAGCTAGTGAAATGAAAGAAGTTTGTAAATTTTTTTTTTTCGTATTAATTAGTACATCGGTTGGTTTGGGCTAGCTGCCAATTTAGCACATCAGAGCAAACCGCTGAAATATTTAACGAGTGCCGTCTTATCGCGTAAACTGGCCAAAACTTGTTTACGTGAATTCCCTAGTTGCCAAATTGCTAAAATGTTATCTTAACGCCACCGAAATATACCATGAATTTTATTCGAAATTTTCTTTTATTACATAGGACCAATTACCACATACCGAAATCAAACTTGCTAGCTAAATAGTTTTATAGTCATGTAGGTATATTTTATATGAATAAAAATTTAGATAGATTCCTTATAGTGCGCTAAATAATATAGGTATATAATACTTAGGTATTTCATCTTCGTTCTGAAGTCGGTTAAACATCTAAGAGTAAAATATATCAATACCTTCTTTAGTTTCATCAAAAAGAAATAGCCAAACGTGTTAAACGATCGTTGATAAAAGCGAACCACGCGTATCGCAGGGAAACAATTAAGCGACGAGGGCGTAATAGGAATATTTGTAAACGGCTGTCGCGGCAGTGGTCGCGTGCCGCGGAATGATTACCCTTCGCCACCTCGGCCGCCCTCTGGCCATCGTAGTAGCCTATGATATGACAGCTCGCTTGTATGAGCTGTCAATCCCCGTGTTTATTTGCAACTAGAAATGAATTTTAGAGAGGCTTAGAGACGAATGATAAAATAATAGACTTAAAATAATGTAATCCCTACGAAAATAAGGAAAAACAAAATGATCGGTTAATTATGACGCTGAGTTTATATATAAAATTTCCAATGAAAAAATATTTTCAGTGAAATATCCGCGTAAAATTGTTTTACTCAGCGTCCGCTCAATTTACGCGGAACGGATACAAAAAACGGATACGGTGAATAAAGATGAAGCTTAATAGTTTTGACATTGAGGGCAACATGTTTTGCTTTTTGATATTTTATATTGCAACATCAGATGATTAATAAATTATTATTAGTTAAAATGTCCTAACATGTTTTTTAAATTTACGTATGTTACATACGTAAATTGTATATACCTATTAGTTAAAAGATTAAAGATGCTGCGCGAATGAAAACTAGTGTTAACCTATGTCGACAACTATGTTTACTAAAGTTTACGATAAGCTGCACATTGAATTTGAAGTAACAATAGGTATGCTCGTATATATGCATCTTAATAAATCTCTACTTTAGTTTCTTACATTTACTATTATTATTACTATTTACAAAACTCGTTTTTATATATATGCCTATTTCAGCTCGAACTTAAAGTTTAGTTCACAGATATTAAATTGTGCACTGATAAATTAAAATGATTATTACCTCGTCAAGCCATAAACAATGATGATATTACATTTACTGAAATTGTTAGCTGTATAATATGTAAATAACATGTCTACTTACATTTAAAGTTCAATTGTAAAATAAATCAGGGATACTTATTATTATTATGGTACTTATCATAAGCAGCACTCCACTTGTTCTACACTGAAGTTTTCTTAGTTATAGAAGACAATCTAAGTTGTCTTAGATACATTCAGAATGACATGTAGTTTATTTTATATCATAGAATACAATAATATGATATTTGTCAGCAATGAATGGAATATTACAAATAACAAGGGCTGTAAAAGTAAATCGTGATCCTATTAAAACGTCGTAAGCGGTAGTCAATCTATACGTAATTCGTTTGTACTCTTCGATACGTTATTTAATAATATTTCGTTGCGTCGGATTTGAAGCCAACATAATCGCTCATTACCATACAGTTAGTGTCTAATCTACGGCGCTCTAACACTCGCTTGTCTGATGACTTAATTAATGACCCGTCGTGTCGCTGTTAATTAAACAGCTCCGGCAAATTGAAGTTCACGCTCGGGCCCCCGGCTCTGCCACAGATTAAAAACAGAATGCAATTTGCCCGCCGACGTCCGACCCGGATTCTAAATGATTAACCACAATATTGCTAATACTCTAAACATTAGGGTTGCAGCCAATTTTGAATTACCGATTCAGTTGAATCTCGATGAATGTTATGGATCATTCATAGATTTCAGACGCAACGCTACTGTACAAATTAATGAAATAGTTCGACTATTTGATTTTTGGTCATAATTTATTGATAACAATGTTAATGAGACAGCCCTATCTGAACATTACAAACTACACTAGGTTTTTCGAGTGCTTGCCGCAATATCTACGTAACAAGTTTTTTATTGTATTTAATTCTTAATCAGCATTATCCTATTATCCATTGTCCACTTACAAAAAGGGACGTGAGGTCATAAAAATAGCATTAAAATTCTATACTACAGGCGATAAGCATTTTAATTCTGCTATTAAAATGATGTTCTGCATGTGAAAATGTTATTACAATGCTTATCACATATTAGCATACAATTTTAATGCCGATTTTACGACCTCAAGTCATTTTTGCAAGTGCCAGCACGCAGTAGGGTAAAAGTAAGTTCCCTCAATAAATATGTAACCATTCTAAAACACAAATATTTTAATTATTTAATGGTACAGACAACACTTGGCATGTGAGTAATGTATAGGTAGGTGTGCTCTAAGAGAAACTTCTCCCAACTTCTTTATGACTATTAGAATTATGTAAAGTGGAACGTAATAGTCCGCTGTAACGAGTCGTTAAGAAGCTATTATTTCGTCATAATGGTAGTATCGTTGCTGTCACATTAGTGATTAATTTGTTGTTTGGTGGAGCAATTACGGAATGGTGGTCGTCGGCGGGCTTCGACGAGGTGTGACCGCTTACGTAGCCAGGTGATTATAACTCGGGCCCACTGAGTTGTATTGACCGATTATGATAATTATATTGAATGACGTCTTGTGAACGACAACACTCTCGTATTTGTGTGCAGCCGGCGGTTTCTCAGTTTGTTTTTGAACATATTTGATCGATGTGTTACTTATAAATATTTAAAGTCTATTACCTATTTCAACTTAAATCGTTTGTTACTATAATTTCTTTTAATATAATCACACAAACAAACTTGTAAATACTAAAACGGTTTTCGTTCTGTTGCTTAGTTTTGTATTCATATTTAATGTTTTGGAAATGTTAATTATTTCTTTCACTGCTACATAATTTATTTATAATGCATTACCAAACAAGCAACTGTAGTATTTATTTGTTCATATGATAACACATAATTATTTCATGAGAAAGCGAAACAGTCCAGAGTAAACTACTTTTTATAACGCAAAAAAATAGGATTGTGAGGAAAACAAAACTCTCGAGAAATCTTTATGTCTTGCAAAAAAGGTTTTATACAATTCATTTCAATCTCATAAAAAAGTTATATCACGAATTCGCAGAAATAGGGCTAGCTATTTTACCGCCGCCGGCTACGCTCCCGTGGGAAGGACAGCTTAAATTCAAATGCTCAGAATGCTCACTAACATCATTATTTTCGTTTGCGGATATTTTTTCCATAATAATACACCGTCATACCTGCGCAATGTGTACATATAACATTTGATCCGGGTAAACAGTAATCAGGTGTACGGTCTAGCCTGTGCTAACAATCCTTTTGTCATTCGTATATTTAAAGTTTTCATCATAATACTCGTACCAATAACAAATTGACGTCTCATCTAATATTGTTGTTATTATTTTACTTGACTGGTTTCGCAACAAAATAATGCACGCGAATCCGTATTGGGGCGTCGTGATGGAGTAAGTTCCAGGCCTTCCCTGTTGTGGGACCCATGCTCTGCAGTGGGCAATGAAAAAGCTACAGTACCATAAATTCGAAAGTGGAAGTCACAAATGATAGTCGTATGTGATGTGACGATGTGAATGTTGTACTAATAAGTGTTGATTGAAGTTCCTAAATACATACAACATAATGTTAAACGTTGATACAATTGAAGCGAATGACGTCATTAGTGTACTGTCATACAACTGTTTAGAATGTGTTACAGTTTTGTCGACACACTGTTATAACTTGCACTTCACTGCTACCCGACCTTATTGTACCATTGAACAAACATGCAGTACGTACATTATGCCACCAAAAATATAAGTGTGAGAGATAAACAAGGATGCAAAATATGCACTCCCGTAACCGCTTTGTTAATAAAAAAGTGGGATCTACGGTTGTTTATCTCGGGTTTAATTGTTGTTTATTTTGTTTGCAGGCCGCAGTAAAATGTGCTTCATCACCTCGTACGAACGTGCTGTCCACCAAGCCGCGGCTGCCGTTGTCGGCTCTCGCCGGCGACGCGACCCGCAATCACCCGCCCAACAACGTCAACTCTCATGTAAGCTATTCAGTGAATACCATAGCATACTAATATTAAAAAAAAACACTAAAATGTAAAATAAAAAGTGAACATGATCCGAAAGAAAAACTAGCTTCCCGGAAAGAAATGCCTATTATTTAATTTTTTACTTCTAACGCTTCCTTCAAAACATCGAACGAAACTATATTCTTATATTATTTTGGTCTACATTTGATCTACCGGTATTGTGTTTGTAACTGTGTAGTCATCTATTGAACGTGTAAGACATCTACTACTAAAGCTAGGAAAGAGCGGCAAAACAACAAAATTATATTTTTTAAGCTTCTGAACCCAAACAAATTGCTTTCTTAGACGCGCCTAATGGATTATCTCTTATTAATAAATTGAACCAAGATTGGGATCCATCTGGTGTTAAAATAGCGCATAGATGCAATTAATTGTGTAAAAGAGCTTCACTAGGTCTTTCTAAGCAATTGCTTTTTGCATTGCATACTATGTAACATCTCCATCCTTGCACAATACGTAAGAATTGCCAGCACGCGGGTGATCTCACACGTCTAAATGCAGCGGGTCTAAATCTGTATGCCATTGGCGTGCCTCTTCCGGGCTTTGCTTTCTCGCCAAACGCATAAAACGTACGTAAACTGCCACTCGAGTTGTCAACGCGCCGCGGCTCATCTCAGAGTTCATCGCAGAACTAACACGCGTGAAATGCGCTATCCGTTTACTCATCTCAAACAGTTTACCTAACCATTAGCCGAGGACTTAAATAAATTTAATCTTTTAAAGCGGAGCTTTCGCACTTATGCGGCTTTCTGCAACACGTAAATGTAGTTTTTAACTTATTTTTGTTTTGCTTGCCGTGTCTGATGGTAGCAATTTTAACAGAAACATTTTAAGCGTTTTTTGGGTCCTTAAGAAAATGTAAAAACGAATTAACTAAATCTATTCAGCTGTCACCGAGTTTTGTGATTAGCAATTCATTTAGCGGTTAATTTCTATTGTATTATAATATTTGTCTTTTGTTATTAAACATTTGAAATTCAAGTTATTTTTTATCTGTTATTGATGAAAACTGCTCATTTTTTATTGGCGCACTGAATTAAAGTATAAAGGATCTCGTGCAAATCCGTGATTACAGTGAGAGTTGGTAGACGGAAGCTCGTGAATCACAATGCGCTTGAATATTGCAAGGGATAAAGTGGGATAGTACGGTGAGAAATGTGGATAGTCGGAAGCGTGCAGTCGACACGATATTAAAATAAAATGCCGAAGAGCTCGCCATAGTGCCTTTTGATATTATCGTCCTATCGTCCGCTCCACCATTCGCGGGAATAATGGCGCATCTGTATATAAAATATACCTTCTCACTTTAAATGTATTTGAAAGGATTGTACCGGCTTTTGTGATGGATATGAGGAAGCGGCGCGTGTCACTGATTTAGGAAGGGTTAATACTTCATAAAAACGTTATTATAGTTTTTTGAGATGACTTGAATTTTGTTATTGAATTTTGATAGGACTAACACGATTAAATATATATATTTTATCGTTTTTTCGTTTAGTTCTTACGTATATTTGTACCACTGATCCCTTTCCGAAACTCTAAAATCCTTCTCAATATAGCAATATCTTTAGATAAATACGAGGATAAAAAAACTTTCCCGGAAAATACTTCTGTACATGAGCTGTAATAAGTACCGACGTTCCTTTGCTGCCAAGGCAGTTGCTAGGCGAAATGTGAGCAGTTTACCCCCGCATTTCGACGGTTTGCCGCCAGCCAAGATATGTCGCAATCCCATCCAATTTGCCTCCCGCCGCCTTTGCTATTGCACGAGTAAAGCGGAAAAATCTTGCTCTGTCAAGAAACGAATAAATTATATCGATTTGAATCTGTAGTAGCGGAGTTTCGAGGTTGTTGGCGTGCTTGTAAACTTCTAACAAGTTGTTCTTTCGCAGAAAGTTTGACTGTACTTTGTTGCTACTAAGTGGGAAAGTGCTCTGCAATCAAACACGTATTTAACAGTATTTTATGGAGCTAAAGCGCAGTTTAAGTACGTCCCGTAGTTTTATAGACTTCATAGACAAGACGAAACGTTGCGGTGTGGACTAATAGCTCTTCGCAAATTCAATTTGCCGTCGAATAGAATATAGCCTCTCGTTGAGCAGAGCGCAATCATTAAGTTACGCCTTCGTCGCATGCGACAAGACACTGAAATTAGTTTCAAATGTCTACAAGATATTGCTCGTCGGGTTATTTTAATAATTTTGCTCTCAGTGATTCCCTAAAGTGTCGTGATGAACGAGCTCCTTGGCTCTTGCTATTTTATTTATCCCGACCGATTTATTATAGAGTTAACTTATTACTCCGAATCGATTTATATTAATGCAACTACAATTGAACGTTAATTAAGTAAATTTTAAGTTAAGAGTCGAATGTCGGTTTAAACTTTAAGTTAGAGATACGTACTATATATTGTACTACTATGTAATATGTACCTACCTAATTCTATTTTAAAATCATGGTGTATAAGATAATTTGTTGTTGGTATTGTTTCTTTTATAATGTGAATGTTTTAAAGTAACACAACTTTCGATTTCAAGTTTACGCCTCTCAGATGTTTGTTGTAACTGGCTATATCTCACAATTGCCAAACATACAAAAGTGTTTCCAATAGCATTTGTACGAGTACCGTATAAAATTGGTTGCGGCGAACTGAACGCGGGTTGATTGCTTTCGACAGCGACGCGTCCTTATTGTGTTGTCGCTTAGAACTGGCGAATCGCCACAGACGCTTCGGCCGAAATGTTTTTATTCCCGGTTCCGGGTGATATTGCCGTTTGCTTGCTTATGTCGGCTTCAGTTCCCCTTATCTTGTAAGGGGACGAATTCTGCCGTCGGCATTTCTCTATCTTTTACTATTTGTAGTGGTTTTTAGTTTTTTTCTAGTCTCCATAATGAATTTATCATTTTAAGCCATAACTGCTATAAGTGTGGCAAACAAAGTAAGACTATGCATATAATATGCTGACTTTATGTTAAAAACATGTGTTAAAAGTTAACAATCATATCAGATAGTTATCTTAGTTGATTCATAGGCATCAGGGTGATAGGTACCCAGTACAAATATAAACACTGTGATTATTTAGAGAGCTTACATTATCATATGTAGGTATCTTACGATTGCGTATCTCATTCTCATTTTCAGAATGGCTTACGTTATGTCTTATGGAAGTATTCTATTTACGCAGCTCTTATTTGATCTTATATGATATGTACATATTGAATCAGTTAGTTTTATTTACTATGCCACTAGTAGAAACTATTTAACAAATATAACATGAATGGTATTAACAAAAACCGATGATTGTATAGGTTTACGTCATACATTATAACGTTAAATCGAAAATAAGCGTTGAATGAGGTGAACCTACTGTTAGTAAACATTGTGAAACCGTGTGTAGCCATAAAGTGTGATGTTCACAATTGTAGTTAATAGGCAAACAGTAGCATTGCTGACAACACACATATTACGTGAGTAACAGCAACAATGTGCTACTTACGATTAGGTATACGGTATACAGCATGCAGAATCGCAAGTCCGCCGGTAATGCAATGTTTATAAATACAGATTACAGTGCTCTAACATAACACACTCAATCTTCGATAGTAATCTTCAGTAAAAACCAGAAGTGGTTATAAAAAATCTACTGTGTGTTTTTTAGTTTATAGAGTTTTATTCGTACTTTATTGACCGTATAAACACTGCAATAACGTTAGTTTTAAAATTGTTTATCGATACTGCGTGTAGCAAAATGCCGTTCAGCTTACTATATTTACCTGCCACTGAAATAAATTCCAGCGATGCAGTTAAAACGACTATACAGAAGCGGATCTGTAATGTTAATTTGATCTCAGTTCCATTAGTTGGGCTAGTCGATGTGTAATATTAATCCGAGAGCGGTCTATCGCGAAACTCCATTTACTGGCTAGTAGATAGTTAATGTAATGTGTTCGTTCCGTTGTCAGGGGCCGACGTGGACGCTCAAACTGATTTATCCGCTGACAACGCAATATGATCAATGTGCTATTCAAACATATTCGCTATTGTCAGTCGCGCAGGATGCAAAGATAATATTGATGATATGAATCTTTTAGCAGTCTATTGTGATACTATGTTGGATGTCTACTGGTTATTAGTTAATGTTTCTGTTCTATTATATTCTTATCAACGCCCAACGCAATTAGCAATCCACTTTTCAACATATCATCTATGGCAAAAATCTGTCCAAATTAGCATGAATGCTTTTAGGGTTTCTTACCTCAAAAGGAACTCACAAAACATTTATGTTTACTTGTTTGTCTGGCTGTTTTTCCGTCTGTCAGTGCCAATTTTTTCCGAAACTACTTATCAAATCGAGTTTAACTCGCACTTGTTCGGTTTAATCTACGCAAATAAACTTTTTAAATCTGTAATAATTTATTTACATATTTTAATCCTAACTCGGTTTAATAAAAAGAATCATGAACTTCTAAATCACGTTAATAAATTTATAGTAATTCTTACGTACATTAAAGCGGCAAGTTCTTATTTTAACATCTATTATGAAGTGCACTTATAAAAGAACGTATTTTACACTAAACACAACAAACACAAGCTAGAGGTGTCGAAAGAGACGAAAATAGTCTCTCAAAAGAAGTAGACAGGCGACACGGCGTATTAATGCGCTTAATTAAACTCATACGACGCGCATTAATTACAATACACGTTAATGCATTCAGTAATTAGAACGGGGTCCCTGTATCGCAGACAAGTTTCAACGAGAGAGTAACGTGCCGCGACATAAATAAATTATGCAACGCGCCACTTAGCGATACCGCATCCTGCCACCTTGCCGTCGCGCCGCCGAGACCATGTCCCCCCCATGCACTTGACTTCATAATGACGCAGTAATCTGATCAACAAATAATTGACTGCTGACTATCACCTATCCCCGACCGCCGTCGTGACGGCATGTGATGTTGACCTTTTCGATTCCATGTGGGTCTGTTTTTTAACACGCTATAAGCTACACCTGTATGTATGTAACGGAGTGTTTGATCGTGATTTTCTCACCTACTTTAAGACGTTTGATTAATGTGAAACTTTGCATATATATCAAAGACCGACGACAGTACAAAAATGTAGTAGAAAAAGTACAGTTGATCCGGGGAGCAATGTCTTCACGTATTATCTCATATAGAAATTCTCTATTTGGCGTTGTCCATGGGTTGCATTGACCACTTAACATTAGGAATTCCTGCATAGCTATTAACGATACTTACATAATTTACTGATTAATGAAAATTATACGCGCACAAAATATTAAAAAGAACTGAAGATAGCCTGATGATTGCATTAATCTTGAATTGTATAAATGAATTTATTAAATTAGATATATGTGTGTGAGTGAGTGTGTGTGTGTGTGAGTGTATATATATATTTTATGCTCTTGAATATTAATAACCGAGGCGAAAAAAGTTCGATTTAAAATAAAATTGAAAAGGCAAACTGCACCATTTGAGTTGAATCAGTCAAGACTGTCTATCTATTCATGAAAAATGTAATTGAATGATTTATCGCGTTGGTCACGTTCCGCCGCCATATGGAGTTCTCATGAATAAGTAATAATGTTCGGCCGCGGTCGTTGTTTCAATTAGCGGTTGTGTCGTCGGTCCGGTCGGTCGCCGGTCGAGTCGAGTGCCCTCCCACCACCCGCTGGCCAAACTCCCGCCACTCCCGGACTGTCATAAAGATACAGATTAAATGGCACTCCCGACTGGTACACCCACTGAATCCGCACTTTACATCAACTAAACTGGGACATTTAGTCTTTGCCTTTATGAAGTCTGAGCGCTCCGTTATAAACTTTTATAATATGACTTGCTCGTGTAATCTGTTGAATGTCCTACAATAAGTATTATTCTTAACTCTACTTACTTCGAAGAATGTAACTAGATTCTGTTATCGTAATTTTAAAGTAGTGAACTCGCTAAATTATGAGTTTTTTGTGTCTTATTATTATATAATAAATATATTACTTTATTTTAAACAACCTAAAATACGTAAAAAAGCGGAAAATTTTACTTGATTTTAACCTACAAAACATACGTAAATAAAAATAAAGCTGTACATAAATTACACTCGTAGGCATGTTTGCAAATGTAACGTAAGTTAATCACTAAATAATGCGAGAAAGTACGAGTAATTACGTGGTTAACACGATTCGCTACATCCCCGTTGAACACGATCCGCCGTGGATTAGTGGGATCTCGCTCGCCTACGCAACACGGATTAAATTGATATGTGTGACTCCGCTTGACTCGTTTATCTATGTAAAGGGTCGGGAAGCAATCCCTTTTATTAGAATCGGGGACGTAATCGTGCGCGTATGTCTTATTGTTGTCTTTTATGTGGGGTTCGGAGCGTATTCAACTTTTATTATGTCTTAGCGACTACTTAAGACGCCATTAACAATACTCAGCTTTACGACCTTACAGCTCCCCTATATGGATATATCGCTTGCGTAAAATGCGGGTTGCAATGAATATACTGCAGTTTTAATTTTTTTATGTTTGCATAATAATGCATTATATTTTTTTCATTACTTTCGAATGTATAGAATGGCTGAACTTCTTCCATGAATTATCATGCAGACAAACTGATTACCTTCTGCAGGTAGGTATCTATGTCACAGAGGTCCTAAAGGCCTATATCGATGTTGATGATAATTTAAGGACTCTATTAGATGGCGATGCGATAAGGTCGTAAATCCTGAGACTTAAAAATTACGTTTTAAAAGTAAAATGAGTCATAAAGTTCTATCATAAAAACATACAAGATAATAAGAACAATAAAATTCAGTCATGAAAACAATCAACATTGCAATTCGCTTTAAAGCTCTCTTTTATTTCCTCATAAATGTTCAGTGGGCGAAAACGGTCGAAGAGTTATCCATTTAACAACAAGTTACCTTCCGTTTTATTCTGTTTTATTCGTCTCTTCGATCTCTCGTCGCTTGCCGTACTCGCTTACCCGACCTGTGCGTCTTTCGAACCCCAACGTAAAATAGACGGGAAATGTGATAAATGGGAAACTCGTTTTATTGTCGGAACCCGGCCGAGTTAAGTTGGTCTCTTGTTCCGTAGCGCCATACCAACGCCGATCTGTGTTATCAAGTATTTCTTTTATCGTAGTTACCGCTCAATTTTGTAAACTTACATAAAAGCTTTCCTTCCCCTTCGGCAAATCAAATTAGAAGTAGCCGGCTTCCCCAAAATATTTTTACTCATTTTTTTGTTTTTCATTATTGCGGTTGTTTTAGGTTTACTGCGAAAACATTTTATGTATCCCGTTTCAGATGATTTTGAGCGGACTTCTTTTGTTTGAGTCCGATATTTCGGAACGGTCTATGCGTCTTTAATTAAAGTGTTTAGTGGCATGAATTGAATAATGTGAGTTATCCGTGTGCAGGGTATAACGCTGCTTCAAGACGCTGGGACGTCGGATGACAGTGGAAGAGCCTCGGAGCGGCTCACTGGCAGCTCGGTGGCGCCGCGGGACCCCGATTCCTCGCGTGATCGTCTTAGTGACGTACGTACTACATACATTGTTATTCACTCTAGTTAACACCAAAATGATTAAAACAAAAAATTGACCAAATATTAATTACGTAAATTACTTGTAACTAATCATTGTAATTTTGACAATAATTTACTAAAGTTTAAGCCATTGTATAATCATAAGATTTTGTGCAGTAACCACATGTCTAGAACGAATATCGGATAGCATGTTAAAATCAAATCGATCTATGTTGTGATTGTGACTCTGTTCTTAGTTTTTATTTTTTTATTACACGTCTATTTTTTTATTTCGTTGCAGTATCCCATATCTCCCAACAGTGGTTTTTTCTGATTGTAGAAATTAATTTAAACTTGTTTAAGATTGAATTAAAAAAAGCAAATCATAAATAGCCTAGCGGGTCATTAATTATAATACTATTAGCCGTGGGCGAAAAATTTATTGCAAGATTATGTAGTCGCATAAATATACCTTATACACATTAAAAAACGATTTATAAAAAAGTTAATTAGTGTAGTTCATGCAAAATCATGTCGTGGTTAAATTGTAGGTTCCATAATACAAAGTTTTATAAGCCAATTAAGGCCATACAAGATTCTTACGAGGCTCGTAATTTATTTAGCCAATAATTAACAATAGATACAATTGTAATTTAAAAATTTTCATTTTTTAAATCCCCGCGTCCTTAGGGAGATATGGTAGATTTTTTAAACACCCTATTCACTCCACTCATGAGTTTGCTTTCTTTTCCTGCCTACAGGCCAGTAGCCGCTGTAGTTCCGGAAAAGGCTATATCGTAAGTATAATCAGTACACTCGTAACTTCCAAAGTATATCCTACTCGTATTTAACCGAAATAGGGCTCCGTTATCAAGTTAATCTTTGTACTTGTAGCTAATGCATGATTTCTGTTCTATCGCTTTCGTTACTCTATGCTAAAGCTTAATGCTTTTTCTTCTTCCATAATATAAAAGTAACTATGACTACGTTTTTCTAATCTATGTATTAGTCATACTGATCTTAAAACTGATACGTTTCAATAAAAGGTGTTTATACTCAAAATGTTATAAAGAAAAAACATAACACGCATATATGTGTTCACGGTGTTTACCCATATTTTGATGTCTCTATTGCATTGAAAGTTTGTCTCTATCCCCATATAAACGCGTGCTTACAAACTCAACGCCAGCTAATAACAGTCTCGCCACAACAGGTTATCGTAGAACTGTACAAAAGTTATTTAAAGGTGAAAGCTATAATTTTCGATTACTCGGTGCAAATTTACCCCGATCACGCAACGTACATAGTCCCTGTTCGATATTCGGCGCGTATCGCACCTAAATCACGAGATTTGTCGAGGCGGTGCCGCTCCGTACTACATAACATTACCTGCGCCCGCCCTGAATACTTCATGCTCTGTATTTATTTGGAATTGTAATACCAATCTCCGGCTGATCCCTTGTTGTTTCCCCAGGCGCGAACTTACCTCGTAAATTTTGTACGGATTATTTGTCAATATGCCACGGTGATAGCCTTTTTCCCTTCATTGGACCCTTTAAGGTTCTCCAGATTTGTAAGGTTATTTTAGTAAGTAGGCTCGACCCTATTTTATCAAGTTGTGGACACAAATGCTTTTCTGATGATTTTATTTAGCAAATAAGAACTTCCTTGCTTAAATACTAATAAAAATCTTATCTTAAGATAAAGTCATGTTACGATATTAACATTATTCTATCGTAAATTACTAGGATAATAACTACTAAAGCTCTAACAAAATTTATTGATAATGCCTATCGTATCTTATCTTTCAATATTATTTTGTTGCTTACATAATAAATAATATACAATAATGTAGGCGAGATTTAATTATTATTAGTGGTGACCTATCAGTCAAGGGCGATAAATTAATTACTAGATAATTTATTTGCATGTATTGTAAACCCAAGTTCTTTGTAAGT